>VDFB02142947.1:0-23445 GCA_007258455.2 Sequoia sempervirens | reverse complement strand
GTGAGAAATGACACGAGGCACCAGAATCTATGTACCAAGCAGAGGACTTGACATGGTCTGCGGGCCTTTTTGCCATCAGTGCATAAAAGGCAGATTCCTTCTGCTCAGAGTGCTCGGCGACATTCGCTTTCTGAAACCCTCCCCGCTTCTTTTGCTCAGAAGCCAAACGAGCACGGCAATCTTTCTTGATGTGGCCAAATTTATGACAAAAGAGTTACATCAACATTTTTTCTTCTTCAAAGCGCCGTTGAGCTACCGACTTGAGCCTTTCTGCTGTGAAGGCTGACCTTTACCATGATGCTTTGACTGAGTTTTTGCTGCAAAGGCCTGCTCCGTGGAGGATGATGATTCACTGCTACCGAACTGTTGTCTCCATCGATCTTGCTGCAACAGGATAGTGCACAAATTCGGAAACTTGAGATCAACATTAGCAGACGTAATGTTGAGGGTCTCTATGAAATGTTCATAGGACTTCGGTAAGCTCTTCAGGGTGATCACAACCATGTCTTCCTCCTCCATTTTCCGACCAATTGCCTCCAACTGATCTCTGATCTCCTGGATTTTATTCAAGTGCGCTTGCAGAGTTGTCTTCTCATCCATCATGATAGAAAACAGCATATTCTTCAAGAAAAACGCACGGCTTTTGTCGGAAGTTTCATGCATATCCTTCAAGTGATCCCAGATCTCCTTAGCTGATTTTCTCAGTGGGATTTGAGGGAGCTGATCATCAGTAACCGAAAGCTTAATAAGCATGACGGCTTCACGATTCTGCTCATCAAACTTATCCTGATCCTTACCCGCCGCTTCAGGACAAGTAGCGTTGCCGAGGATCATCTGATCAAGGCAGCGGTATTCAAAAATTGTTAACATCCGCTGCTTCCAGGTGTTGTAATTTTTGCCATTAAATCTCTGGCTGCCCTCCAGCATTAAATTGCTTAAACTGGCCATATTCACGTTTTTCGAGGCACGAAAAACGAGGTGCTGAGAAGAGGCTGATGCACGAAACTCGAGGCACGAATTCCAATGCAGAAAATAGGGACAGATTCAAGTACAGACTGCAGAAAGTACAGTGTACGGATGGCACAAAATTTGAGGCACGGAAAACGATGCACCCAGAAAATTCGGAGACCAACCCAGTTGAGCTCTCGAAAAACCCACCACGAAACTGTGATCGAAAAAATTTTCTGACTTCGAAAAACGTGTCAAAACCTTAGACGAATGTTCTGAAAACCCTAGGCGCCATTGAAAGCTTCACAAATTGCAAAAAAAGCTGAAACCCTTCTGAGATCGCAGCACAAAAATGTCAGAAACCTTGGGCGACCACGATTTATCAAAGAGAATGGAAATCGCGTCCCAAACAAAGGCTGAAATCACGTTTTTAAAGAGTTGAAGACAACTTCAAAAACGTAGAAAAAAAACGCGCGGCCAGAGATGGTTTAAATCCGTGCCCTAGGAACAACACAAAATCGCGTTTTTCAGAAGACGACGCTAAAAAACGCGCGGCCAAGGGTTTCTCGTGCCAGCAACTGTAAAACCGCGCCCAAAACTCCAACGCGGGCAGTTGCAGAGCTCACGACTTGAAGATCACGGCCAGGAAACTCGTCCAACCAGAAGGCCGTTGTAGGCACAAGAAGACGCGAAATTTTTTCCTTCAAAGAAACATGATACGCAGCCACGAAAATACAAAATCGCGTCCTGGAAAAATCCACCAAAAATCTTCACACAGATCTCCGAAACTCGGCACCCAACAATTTCGAAAATTTCCACAGAAAAAAAAATTCCAGAATTAAAAAATTATTTCGAAAAATTTAAACAAAATAATTTCAAACAGAAATTATTAATTTTTTGAAAAAAATTGTTTTCTTGAGCTCTGATACCATATTACGCAAGTAATTGGTAAATTAATTGATGTATTAACAATGAGCAAGACGCTCAATAAATAGTTTACAAGATTTACAAAAACTGGAAAGTTTCTAAAAAGAAACTCCAGATAAGATCGGAGACGATCTTATCTCTATCTTACAATATTTTACAATATTGAGCATTAATAAATAAATAAGCATTATTTTAATAAATTTGAAAAGAAAATTAATCTTGATCGACATTTTTTCGTGCTTTAAGCATGTGGAACTACCAAATGGTGGTGCAAAAATGATTTCACCTAGTTTTCCTTTAGCTTTGGAAATTTTAATGAGATGTTTGTATTACGAATACTTTATAGCTTTAAAAGCTAACTTGTTTGTCAGCAAATATATATATTTTTAATGTAAATCTGATTATTTCTGTTTGGGTGGTTGCCCTGTCTAGTGAGTTTATGTTTAATATGAATTGCTACAAGAGGATTTTAGAAGTAGTTTCTAGACATAGTTGGATGTAGTTTTTATTATTCTGTGCCGAATGCTTGTATTAATCATGGTTTCCTGGGAGCCAAATAAAAATATATTTTTTTATCAGACAGTGAAATGATTGAGATATAGAACCAATATGCTTATCATTTTTGTTGAGAAACAGACAGGATGAATATCATTTATTGTTTTCTGTGATTTTAAAATTGAATCATATCCATTTTTGAAGATTAATGTGTGATTATTAATATGGAAGTCCGTCTATCTACAGGAGCAATGTGGTAACAGAAGACATTGACAAGCTGTTTGTGAGGAAAAAAAAAACCGAGGATGATTGTAGTGCTCCCTCAGTTGTCATCTAGTAAATGTAGATTAAAGCTTCTTTCATGGAATGTTTTCCTTGTAACAAGAAGAAATTGTATTGGTAGTTTCTGATCTGAATTACATTACCTTCTAACTTGAACTCTTCTCAGTTTTGCACCTTGAGCCAAGGTAATACCCAATGATCATAGAATGGCTAATCAGATTTTTTGGGCATACAATGCAAAGAATAATGTTTGTACTCTGTATACCAAAGAAGAAACGGCTTCTGTTTTCCATGCAGCAGTTGGTGTCATTTTTTGTGTTTTATATCTAATTCTTGACTGTAGAGGTTCTTGTTTTCTCAAGACACTAAAGACTAGGCGCTGTTGCAAGTCATCTGTATTTTACTTTTTCTTTTCTGTTTTGTCATTCAATTAGGGTAAGCAAGATTGTGCTTATGTTCTATTTTGTCCATGCAACCTTTGTGTCTAGCATAATTTCATTGTTTAAAGCATTCGAACTTTTCAATGCTTATCACTGCCATTTTCATAAATATGTTCAATACTTTCCTCGTTGGGACCCAAGACCGGGTGCCCATCTTTCTGGCATTTATAGGGAGAGATCATCCTTGTCCTCCTGTTCTTCTGTTGTAATTTGTTGTTTATTGACATAATATAAGACATATTTCTTAAAAAAAAGGCTGTTACTATATACCGTTGTTTTGTTTTATTACATATTAAGGAGGGTCTCCTTGTGCACAGGCATTTTTTTAGCTCCATGACTGAAAACAATAAATTGATTAATTCTTGGAATTTTGTCTACCTGAAAAAGTAGTCTTGTTTGTTTGTAAAATTGAATCAGCTCAATTTAGTTTTGGGCTTTTGGCTTTTGACTGTGTAAGTGCTTTATGCTACTACTTCAGTTTGATTATTCTTTTCATATTTTCTTGTATTAAACTCTAATAATTGTTTCGATTAGTCTTGTGGATCAAGCTTGAAATTTTTGGTTGTAGATGAAAGGGTTCGCATTTCAGAATTTGATTAGTCTTGTGGATCTACCCGAAAAAGTAGTCTTGTTTGTTTGTAAAATTGAATCAGCTCAATTTAGTTTTGGGCTTATGGCTTTTGACTGTGTAAGTGCTTTATGCTACTACTTCAATTTGATTATTCTTTTCATATTTTCTTGTATTAAACTCTATTAATTGTTTCGATTAGTCTTGTGGATCAAGCTTGAAATTTTTGGTTGTAGATGAAAAGGTTCGCATTTCAGAATTTGAGACACCATAAGATTTGACGCGGTGTGGAATTATATTGACTTTCTTTTGATTGGTGAACCCTCACCGATGAATTTTAGCGTACATTTATATTTGAAGAGCCAAAGACAAAAGAAATCATAAAAATGGCTACCAACAATCCCATCAAAATTCCTGCATCCACAGGATAGTGCACAACTACCCAGAAGCTACTCCCATAGAAGACCAAAAAACAAAAAAAACAATCCATCGAGTAACGAAAAATGACCATTTTTGAGATTCCCCACACATGAACAAGCAAAAAACACATCCGCGACCAAATTATCTATACAAGTCAGAGGGGCTTGGTTCTATAGCCGAGGAGAGAACAACATTGCACCCCACCGCCTCCCCATCACTACCCTTGACATCTATGCTTGAAGTCACCTAGATCTTGATTCTTGAAAAATCCTCTTCCTAGCTTGTATAACACCATTTCTGGATAGAGCTAGTATAGTGAAAAGGCTTGACACCGTCAAGCAGCCAACCTTTGAATAACATGCAGCCTGTTGATATAACGCCAAATCCCCACTAGACAAGCAAGCTCTTTCTGAGATTACATGCTCTGGTTTTGCTTTCACAGAACCACCATCTACTTGGACCACGAATAGGGTCTTCATCTACATTCACAATGCCCTCCTCTGATCTGTTGTAGAGAATTGCATTCTTCCCATCCGAAAGAACCCTGTTTAAAATCCAATCCTTAGCCTCATTGTGGGGAGACCCAGCATTCAACTTGGCTGTGAAATCTTCCATAATTGAACTAGTTTAACAAATTTAGGGGTATTGAAATCAGGAACGAGAACATCTTGCACAGGTGACAATCCAAAACCGCCTCTCCGTAGGCCAAATTTCTAGAGAATCTGTGCTGCATTCTGAAATTCTTTGCCCCCGATCAAGAAAGAAAAAACCTAGCACAAATTGCTTCACATTGTAAGAAGGAAAAAACCCAGCATAAACTGTATCACATCGGTAGAAGTAAAGAAGCAGCAGTTGCCTTGTAAAATGGTTTTTTTGCACGCTCCAACCCAATACAACCTCCATTCAGATGGATCGCTGATGAAGAGACATAAATGCTGCATGTGAACAAAGCCCTCGGAGTGTTGCATAAGAAATATGAGGCATCTGAACCTCCCTATGAACGTCATTATTGATCTTTGAAAATTGTAGGATAGAATTCATAAGGGGGAAGTGGAAATTAGCTCCGCATTTTTTAGCAAGGGGTTGAAGATCCACTGAAAGAAAATAAGTTACCTTACTTATCCAGCTTACTGCCGATCCTTGCTGAGAATGTGAATTGATTACCATTGGCATTTGCCAAAAATTCAGCTGTGTCACATCCCACATGTCAGCCACTTCCACGGTTGTTGACTTTGGGAAAACAAATTAAAATAAAGAACACGGGAGGGCATTACGGAAGGCAGACAACCTGCTTTAAAGTGGAGAGGGTGCGGGTATTCAAGTTGGCATGCGTCAAGGAAGGGGCGTCTGTGCCATTAAGAGGCATGGCAACCCCTAAACTTGTCAAGACTTGCAGGGTGAAATGATGGATGATAAACAAACCCAAGACCCTCCATTAAAATGTGTTGAAGGCATAGAAAAAGAGGAGCAAGGATGGCAGAGAATGGTGCGAGGAGAGGAAGGAGGACCGGAATGCACAAATTATAGAATACAAACGAAATGGATTCGTTGAATTAAAACACTTTGAAGCAAATGTATTTGGCAGGTGTAAAGCGAAATTCTTGTTGCCAACATTCTTCTTGCCTACGTTGGAATGGGAGCTTCGAATAGGCAAAGGGCAGCCCTCAAAGTTTAAAGGATGGAGTAATTTTATTAGAATCGGGGAAGATGATGACACACATATTGGACGGGGTGAATTAGAATAAGACAATCTTTTACTTATTAAAACTTTAATAACCACAATAAAGTAATCACACAAGATGCATACACATAAGAGACAAGATTTTATGTAGAAACCCTTTCAAGAAAAAACCATGGAAAAATATTGCCTATATTCAACTTCTCTTACAAACTTTGTAGGCATCAACCCATTGGAGACACCAATCCCCAAAATTGAGCACCAACCTAGTAAGACTCAATCCACGAATCACAAAGAGATCTTCCCTTTCCAGAGATTCATCCAAATCACACTTGGCTTCCAGAGTTGTCCGAATCATGCCCACAATCTTTTGCCACAATTGATAAGCTCTAACCTAGCTTCCTTGGAAAATTCTCTTGTTACATTCAATCCAAAGTCGCTGAATAATAAAGGAAGGACCAATTTCCCATGCAACACTGAGAAAGATAGCTTTGGTAGGTGTCTCCCCAAACTATTCTAGAAGTTCACAAACGAAATGGCATGAACATACTCATTCCGCAAACCACACTAGAGGTGCTAGATTTCCTTGGCATAAAGGCATTGGAAAAATAGATGAGGGATACATTCCTCACAATGCCCACACAAGGCACATATAGGCCGTTGATGAAAACCTCTTTTTTGCAAACTATCCCAAGTAAGACTTCTATTTCTAGCAATCGATCACATAAAAAATTACACTTCGGCTAAGCATATTTATTCCAAACTCTCTTCCACTAAGGAACTTCTGCATCCACATCACCTTGTTGAGTAATATGTTGGTATCCTTTAGCAATAGAGTAAGACCCCTTAGGGTTGAAACCCCAAGCTAATATATCTCGCTCATTCAAGGAATTGCAAAAGCACTTCTTTAGAATTGAAGATAGGACCTCTCTATCTTCCATAGAACCTCCTCAAGGCCATTCCCTAGAGTCCCTCGAACAGGCAATCTCTGATTGACCCACAAACTAAGAAGACTTAAAATCCACCACTCACACCTAACCAACTTCAGTGCATTTGTTACAAAGTTCTTGCAGCTATGGGTAAGTAGAAATAATGGGAGGATGCCCATCCCAAGAGTCATGCCAAAAAAGAGCCTCAAATCCCTTGTTGCAAATCTAAAATAAACCCTACTTGATAAGAATAGCCCCTTTCTTAAGGGTGTTCCAGATCCTTGAGCCTTTTCCTGTGAGGTTAACTGTGGGGATATCTACAACAATCTTCCCTGTGAGGTTAACTGTAGGGATATCCACAACAATCTCCCCTAAGTACTTGGAAGTAATAATTCTAGCCCAGAGTTGCTTAGATTTAGTACACCACCTCTAGTAGAGCTTGACAACCAAAGCTTGGCCATTGGAAATAGACTGTCGCAACCCCAAACCCCCATTCTGAATAGGACTACAAATAGTTTCCCAACTAACCAAACTCCATTTGGAGGCTTCTAGATTTCCAGCCCAAAGGAATTGTTGAGAAAGGGCATCAAAGTTTTTAATAAAACCTGAGGGGGTTGCCAATAGAAAGCATCTGTATATGGGAAGAGCTTGAATCACCAACTTCAACAACATAACTCTACTAGTAGAAGAGAGCCAACAAAAGGTCCAATGGTTGACCTTTGTGCGAAATTTATGAAGAATGGATGGCCAATAACTCCTAGCAAGGGGCCCAACTGAGAGAGGAAAACCTCCAAATAAGTGAGGAAGAGCACCGACTTGAAATCTGAGAATCTGGGCAATCCGACACTAAATAAGAAGGGGAATATTAAAGAAGATGATATAAGATTTATCCTCATTAATCATTTGCCCAGAAGCTGCCAAGGAAATGTTAAGAGCATTTATGAAATTCTCTGCTTCCCTGGCATTGGCTAGGTCCATCAAAGTTGTATCATTCACGAGTTGTAGATGAGAGATTGGAGGCAAGGAGTTAGTCCAAGACCAACCATGGATCATACTGTGAGTGACATGAAGTTTTAGGAGACGTCCTAAACCTTCAACCATCAAAATGAATAGGTACGGGGACAAAGGATCTCCTTGTCGTAGACCCCTGGAAGCTTTAAATAAGGGAGACAGAACTCCATTGATAATGACCAAGAAGGAAGTAGAAGAAACACAACTCATGACCCACTCCACCCAATCTACCCAATCTTTAGCAAAGCCAAAAGCCAAGAGAATCCACTGCAAGAACCTCCATTTGACCCAATCATATGATTTGGACATATCTAACTTCATAAAGATAGTCTTATCTTTTGAAGTTGCCATAGAATGTATAGCCTCCCTAGCAATCACGACTCCGTCCAAGATCTGCTTGCCAACCACAAAATCCCTTGCTCCTCCAAGATAAGGGAGTAAAGGCACTTTTTAAGTCTCTTTGCCAAAAGCTTAGTAATGATCTTATAGGCCACATTACATAAAGCAATAGGCCTAAACTGATCAAAGGATTGAACTTTGTCCTTGTTTGGGATGAGGGCAAGCAAGGTCGCTTTCAAAGCACACAACATTTGTTTACTGTTTTGCGATTCTCGAATAATCTCTAACACATCATGTGGAAATCCATTGAAAATCCATCCGATCCAAGAGCTTTCCCTTTCTTCATCTCCCAAAAAAACTTGAAAGAATTCAATAAAAAATCCATTTGATCCACTAGCTTTCCCTTTCTTCATCTAGAAGACAACCTTTTCCACCTTATCAAGAGAAGCAGGCTTGTTGAGTTCTTCATTCATTTCCAAAGACACTAAAAGAGGGATGCATTCCAAAATCATGCCCTCTTCTTCAACCTCATGAGAGGAGTCCTCTAAAAGAAGTGACGAAAAGAAACTCATGGCCTCCTTACAAATATCTCGAGAAGAAGATAAAAGAAGCCCATGAGAGGATCTAATAAAAGTAATTATGTTCTTTTGCCTTCAGTCCTTAATAGAGTTGTGGAAGAAGGCAATATTCTTATCCCCTTCTTGAAGCTAGTCAATCCTAGCCTTTTGTTTCCAATAAATCTCCTCTCTTAATTTCCATTCAATTAGCTCCTTTGGTAACTCCGACTCCTTTTGCAAATTTTTGGTTGTAAGCCCAAACTCTTTAGAATGCTGCAAAACCTCATCAAGAAGAGATTGAACCTTTGCCTTAGCTTGGAAAAGCTTTCCAAAATACTCTTTGTTCCATCTCTTGAGCTAATATTTCACATACTACAATCTCTTAACAAAGGAATACATGATAGTACCATAAATTGGTTTTACCTTCTTGCAATCCAACTGCCATAAGATCATGTAAGGATTCCTCACGCAACCACATTAGTTGGAACCTGAAGGAGGGTTTCTTCGCCATATCCACTCTAGATATTACCAACTTAATGGGCCAGTGATCATATCCCCGCCAATCCAAAATCTCATAATTGGATAGTGAATAGTTACTCACCTAGTAGTTGGAAACAAGAAACCTATCTAATCTTTCTAAAATTGAATCTTTGCTACATCTTCTATTATTCCAAGTAAGATGACCATTACTTGGTTGAATATCAACAAGGCCTAAAGAGTCAATACCCTTCTAAAGCAAGAAAGAAGCAACATCCAACCTAGCCAACTTGCCACGTTTCTCTGCCAAGCTCACAATAGCATTAAAGTCCCCTGCTAGGATCCACGAAAGGAAAGGAGCCAAAGATCTCACATATTTAATATGGGCCCACAAATCAACCTTACCAGGAAGGTTTGTAGGAGGATACACATTCGTAAAAATCACCCAGAATCTACATTGGAAGCCACACCAGAAATCCCATGTCTGTTGGCAATCCACCAAAGAGGGGTGAGTTTGTAGGGGTCCTAGAGACAAGCTAACCCACTAGCACAACCTTGAGCACCAACACACTAACACTCACCACACCACCAAAGATTTGATGCAATGTTATGCATTCCTTCCACTGAAAGTTTAGATTCCTGTAAAAAACCATATTTGGCTTATGAATATGAATCAAACCTCAAACAACCTTTTGTCTATGGATGTTGTTCAAACCCCTTGCATTCCATGAGAGTACAATCATTTTTGGAAGTGGGAGTCAATGGGCCTAATTGATCTCGACTCCACCAAGGCATGACCAATTAACTTCACCTTCTCTAGGTCTTTCTTGCAACCAACTTTCAAGGCCTTCTCTTGAGTGCCTTTCTTAAGAGGCTTTTGTTGAATACCTAGTACTAGAGACTCTTTCTTCATCCGACCTCACTCTAAAGCCTCCTCTCTACCTTGAGAATGAAGGGGATCCCCATCAGAAGCCATAAACACTACCTCCTTCCCTGATGGAATAGAAAAGCTTGAGCCAAATTGAACTTGATCAACATCCATTATCTCAAAAGGGGCGCCTTCTTGAATATGATTCATATTACCAACCTTGATTCAACTTGAACCACTGTTGTTTCCTCTGTGACTGGTACTTGGGAAACCATGTCTTGTTCATCAAAGGTTTCCAAAATATCAAACTTATTTTGGAGTCCTTGTTGATGCCCTTTGAAAGATCTTTTCAACTTTCACCTTATCAGGTTGCCTGACTAGGATAAATCCATCCTTATCCCCATTCATACTTGGCATTGGGGCTTTTCCTTTATCCCTCACACGAGGAGGACGAGAAGCCGAGGGGGTAGGTTGGGCAACCTTAGGACAAGTACGCTGAAGATGCCCATACTCTTGACATATGCAACATTTAAAAGGCAATGCTTCATAATCTAATTGTTGAATCCAAGATAGAGACCCTAACTTGATTTCCATAGAATCTAGAAGCGGTTTATTCAAATCAATTTCGACACATAGGCTGGCATATTCGATGCATAGGCTGGCATAAGAAACTCCCTTATGATCAAGTTTTTGTTGTGAAGGTCCCACCAATTTACCAAGTAGTAAAGCAATCATGTGCAGTATATCTCGCTCCAGAATTCCATTGGAAGTCTCGGAAGATGCACCTAGACAGGTATTCTCGAGGGAAGCTCCTCTATTGGTTTAAAGCCCACATGCCAAGGCTTCATAAACATGCCAATCTAATTGTAGAAATATGGTCCACTCTCAAAAGCAAAAAGCTTGTCCGCTAGTCTTGAATACACAACAAAAAATAATTATTTTCCACCATGATCACTTCCATATCCTCCTTTGGGTTCCATGTGCGATGGGCCCAAGATTCCAAGAACGACAGTGAAACCTTGATGCCCATAAATTTGCAGATCAAGGCATGGTCTGCTAAATATAACACGCTTTCCACAATTGAGTCTGGTTGAATAATGAAGACAAATCGTTCTTTGCTCCTTTCTAGGAAACCATTGGCCTTTGGTGCATTAGTCATTTGGTTTGCATTAATGGATTCTATTTAGGCATTAGCCAAAAAGTTTGAGTAACTTCTCGTGGATTGAAGAGGAGGAAATTCCTCCATTAATTGCATCCTTGAAAATAACATTAGCAACCTCAATAGGCTCATTCCTAGATCCCATACTTGCCAAACACAAAGGGTTCTAACCCTATACCAAGGGTTAGAAGCAACACAACACCCCTCAAAATGACACAAGATTAAATTAGCTAAAATACCGGAGACTGAACACCAACCTACCACACCACAAACTGAAAAAAACCCCCGTGGGTAGCAAAAAAGAACCCCACTCCACAAAAAAGTGGCATGCACGACTTCAAACACCCCCAATAGTTGAAAACGCCCCACAAAGGATCCCCATGCTGGCTCTGCATAGCATGCAAGACTTCCAACTCACCATGCAGGCCGAGCTCAAGCCACGACCCTGCATAGAGAAGCCCACACGTGCGCTCGAGCCATCCTTCATTGATCTCGTTAAAAATAATTGCTTGCCTTGACAACACCTCTCAATCTCATATTTATATCTTCTCCAAGGGGGGGGGGGATTTCATAAAGAGACACATACATTGCCAAGAAAGGGCAACCTTTCATTTATATGCACCCTTTCAAGCCCAATTTGTGTATTCCATTAGATGTCGGCCCCTATACATAAAATATATTTATTTAATGAATTTTAATTCCTAAAATAAGCGTACCACACTTGAAGGGGGTTGGTCCAATAGAATTAATTTAATTTAGTTTTTGGTATTACCAAGGAGGGTGCCACATTAGGGAAGGCGACCCATTCAAAAATAATTTATTTATTTTATTTTCAAACTTAAGAAGGGCGTCAAGAATGAGGGAGACAACCATCATTCAGATTAATTTAATTGCTACCATGTGAGGATAAATCTGCCTTGGAATGATTGTAATGGTAGTAGTGAATTTGCCATCATACGCCTTTGAAATCAATGACAATAATCTAACAATCTTCCCCTTTGTCATTGATGATAACCTTGTAAAGAAATAATTTGTGAATGCAACATGAACATACCTCTCTCTGTGACTAAAATACTCTCCCTTACTCTATTCCTCCCCCTTTGACATCAATGGAAAAGGTCTTCTAAGGTTGAAAGACGAGGTAATGAATAACTCCCCTTGAATGCATGCTTCTTCTCTAGAAGTTAGTGACTGGATGAGAGTGATCACTCCAGATTTTTGCTGGAGGTACTCAAAAGTCTCTTTAAGAAGGGGCTTTGTGAAAATGCCTGCAATCCATTCTTGTGTAGCAATATATTCTTAAGAAATCATATTTGATTGGAATGTGCTTTGTTCTTGAGTGCATATAAGGATTCTTCAAGATGTTAATTGGACGTGTTATCATAGAATATGGAAATGAGATGATCAAATTCAACCTTTATGTCCTTCAATATCTATTTCATTTAGAGAACTTGTGTCCAACAAGTTGTTACTGCTATGTGTTCCGCCTCTACTATGGATTAAAAACTAAAGCTTGTTTCTTACTCAACCAAGATACAAGACTGTTATGAAGAAAGAATGTTCCTCCACTAGTACTTTTTTTGTCATCAATGCTACCTGCCCAATTCACATCCATAAAAATGCCGATAGAGTGAAATATTTACTTCTTGAATACCACAAACCAAAGTCCATAGTGTCCTTTAGATGTTTAAATATTCTTTTAATTGCTTGCACATGAGTTTCTTTTGGTGCAACTTGGAATTGTGTCACTAAACTAATTACTTGCATAATATCGAGCCTTGCAGTTATCACATATAATAAAATCCCAATCATGGACATGTATAGAGTTTGATTAGCTTCAGAGGATTCATCATCCTTACTCAATTTGCAACATGTAACCATGGGTGTAATTAGAGGATTACAATCCTCCATCTTGAATATCTTCAACATCTCCTTAATATACTTGGTCTATGAAATAAATATCCCCTTATTTGTTTTAGAAATTTGCAACCCTAGGAAGGAGGACAACTCACCAAACATAGACATTTCAAACTCTTTCTACATTTTCATAACAAACTCTTGACACATCTTATCATTGCCACCTCTAAAAATAATGTCATGCACATAAACTACAACAATCAACTAATGATCACCTTAGTTTTAGTGTATAGATTGCTGTAATCAATACCCCTTTTGGAACATTGTTGTTATAGATACTTGTCCAATCTTTAGTACCAAGCCTTGGGGGCTTGTTTCAGCCCATAAAATGCCTTCTTTAGTCTATATACATATTTCTTATTCTCTGATAGGAGAAACCCTTTTGGCTTTTCACTATACACTTCTTCCTCCAAGTTCTCATTGAGAAAAGCTAACTTGACATCCATTTGATAGACTTTGAAATTCATGAAATACACAAATGTTAAAAACATCCTTATAGCCTCCATCTAAGCAATAGGGGCAAATGTTTCTTCAAAATCAGTTCTTTCGACTTGAGCATATCCCTTGCATACTAATCTTTCCTTGTTCTTCACAACTTAACCATCTTCATTTAACTTGTTCTTGAGTACCCACTTAGCGCCAATCATATTCTTATCCTCAGCTTTTGGGAAAAATTCCCAAGTTTCATTCTTCTCAATTTGATCCAACTCCTCTTCTATAGTCTTTATCCAATGCTTGTCTTCACTTGCTTCTATAAAATTCTTTGGTTCTATTTTGGAGAGCAAGGATGGGTTCACAAGTTTTGATGTATTGATAAATCTTCTCATATGAATTTTTGTATCTTTCTCACCAAGAATTAAATCTTCTAGTTGATTCCTTTGAACAAATCTAGATGGTGTCTTAGAGGGTGCCTTTGATGGTGTCTTTGTGTCTCTTTGCTCAACTTCCTCATTTTCAATTTCTTCCTCTAATTCCTCTTATTGTAACAACTGTAGACTTTGCTCCTTGAAGAGTAACTAAAGAAAATACTTTTATTGGACCTTGAGTCAAATTTTCCCAAATCTTCATCTCTTCTTATATAACATTTTCTCTCAAATACCTTGAAGCACTTCATTGTTGCAGACCTTCCCTTCCATAATTCATATGGCGTTTTTCTATTGTTTACTCTAATTAGTGCTTAGTTAAGAATGTAAACTGTCGTATGAACCACCTCTTTCTAAAAAATTTCTGATAGCTTGGACTCATTTAACATGGTTCTTGCCATTCTTTGAATTGTTCTATTCTTTCTCTCAACAACTCCATTTTGTTGTGGAGTCCTTGCTGTTGAATACTTCTTATTCCATGTTCACAAAATTCTTCAAATTCATTTGAAGTGAACTCTCATCTATCAAATCATAAGCATTTGATTCTTAGTCCAATTTCATTCTCTACTAAGGCCTTGGATGCCTTGAACTTTTCAAAAGCTTCGATTTCTTTTTAAACATAACTTGTCATCATGGAATAATCATCAATTAATAGCATAAAATAATTCTCAACTTGTAAGCTTTTTGTCCTTGTTGGCCCACATGTATATGTATGGATGAGTTCCAAAGACTTTGATGTAGAGTACTCCTTTGATTTGAAGCTCGTCCTTGTTTTCTTTCCATGTTGACACCGTTTCTAGATAGTATTAGGAGGCTTTGCAATCTTCAACATGTCTCTCACAACTTGCTTATTGCCGATCTTAAAAAAATTGTCAAAGTTCAAGTGTCCCATCCTTCTATGCCACAACCAACTCTCATCCTCTTGCCCCATGTATCATCTTTCTCCTTTGATTTCACAACTTGCTTATTGCTGATCTTAAATTTTTTGTCAAAGTTAAAGTGTCCCATCCTTCTATGCCACAACCAACTCTCATCTTCTTGCCCCATGTATCATCTTTCTCCTTTGATTTCACTAAGAACATAAAGATTGTTCATAGTTCTATTTGCATTTGCAACTAGATTATTGAAAACAAGCTGAAGGAAAACTACAATATGAACTTATGTAAGTGAACTTAAATATGAAAATCAAATTACCAAATCAAATTTAAACATGTGATTGCAACATATGTTACAATATAAAAATCAACAAACAAAATGTGACATCTTACGTGGAGAAACCTTTTCAGGAAAAACTCCACACAAGAAAAAGGGAAAGTAAATTATTAATCTTTGAATGAGAGTACACACTAATACACTCCACCACTGATATCTAAACAATCTTACAACATCCAATTACCTACAAGAACTCAACATGAAACTACCATCTCATGGCTCCAATTCATAAAAAATGTGGGAGGTAAAACCATGAAGGGTAAACCAAAACAAGAGGTAAAAAACCACTTACAAAAGCCCACTCTCTTCATGGACAACCAAAAGATATAATAAAATATTAAATGGAATCACAAGACTCCCACATGGGAACCTAGCCCATAGCCTATCAAACTCTTGACTCCCTAGATGCTCCAATGACCTTTTTGATCCCAGATGGAACACCAATTGACACTTTTTCTTTTTCAATCTTGGGCACCACATCCAAGACCTTCCAAATTCCAATATGGATGTCTAGGAGAGATGCCTCATTCTTTTTTGATGTGTAGCCTCCATTGAAATTAAAACCTCTTGTTAAAATATAATTACAAAATGCCAAAATGTAATGATTTTCTCTCATGTCCCCTAGAACACACTCCAAGGAACGTGGAAACATACAAATGGCATAGGATTAAAAAGTTACTGTCACCTTATCCTAACATTTTCCCACTTGACATTATACATTGTAATTACATCCAACATATACAAATAATAAAAACAAGTATAGTGATCAAGGCCCATGGCCTTACTGCAACAAAAAAAAATATCTATGGTCATTGGCTTTAAGATAATCTGCAACATTATCCAAAGTGTTAACCTTTTTAATCAAGACCTTACCATTATCAACCATTTCTTGCACAAAGTAATATTGAACATCAACATTCTCAACACAAGCATGATCCATAGGATTTCTGGCCAAGAAAATAACACTCTGACTATCACATATAGTCTTCAATGTCCTACTATCAAAACCATTACCATTACCAAGTCTCTGTAACCATATCACATCCTTAAAGGCATGTGTAGAAGCCATATACATTACTTCAATGGTGGAAAATGCAACGGTAGGATACCTCTTATTAAATTTCCTCTTTAAAATCCCCATGCAAGAAAGCAATTTTAACATCCATTTGTTCTATCTCAAAATCACAAGCAACAACAATAGTGTAAGAGAGGGGGACCACCACGTGCAAGACCCTAGGTCACAGAGGGCCAAGACATGAGAGGTTTCCCTAACTTAACTTTGCTAAATGGGATGTTTAGGGTATGAGGATGAGAATGATGAGGACTATAGGGTCCTGCAACCACTCTACAATCCCGAGTTTCGAAGTGGGGCTAGGTGAGCTGATTTTCAGGTCCAACAGTACACCTCTAGAAGCTTTTTTCCCAAGGACAAAAGCGCGGCGCACTGGCGTCTCTAAAGTGTGTTGGCGTCCGTATAGTCAGACAACAACAAAGACGAGGTCAAACCTAGAAAAACTAGCTAACGACCCAGCTAATTAACTAAAGGGCCAAAATGATGCAATTAAGTAAATAAAGTATTCCCTATTATTATAAAGAAAAAGGGAAAGAGTGAAAAGGGAAAGAATGATCTCACCAAGAAATTCAGTCACTAGCTAGCACCTTGAAAGCATGTACTCCTACACACAAAAAGAGAGGAAAATGTTGGGTGGCTATATAGGGGCCTGCCTCAGTTAGACCCTCGTTTAGGTGTTTCCACCTCCACGAACAACCAAGGAAATGAGATAAAGAAAGTAATGTAGTGAAAAGCTAAAAAACACTACAAAACAGTAAAGTGCTAACTCAACCAAGTGATAGAAGGAAAGAAAGGGAAGCTTACCACCTCCACCAAGAGCACTCAAGGCTGCTTGGGGGAGAAAATGAGAGTACTCGAGCCTTTGCTACAATGGTGATTCTTTCCCAACTTGTTCTACCAAAGATGGACTGTTGTGTTTGCTACGATGGTGTGCTACTATGCTATTTGAGAGCTTAAGAGTGAATGCAAGAGTGTGAAGTGAGCTTGTGAATGGAGACAAAAGTTAGAATGCATGTTGAAGGAATGAATTTGAAGAAGGAATGGGGAAAAATGACCATATTCGGGTCGGTCGACCGAAGGGGGCATTACAACTTGACTCCCAATGAGAAGTATAATGCCTCTGTAGGTTCAACTGTAGGAATATGCCAGGAATGTAAGCGTGCCACACAGACGTCTACACACTGTACAGGTGTCCCTGATAGAAACGCCTCCATCGACACTCAAGACATGAGCCAAGTGGGATGCAAGCAGTGGGATTAGGTGGAATTAAGCCTCCGAACTTGGTTTTCTAAAGTGGAGAGGGAAAAAGGGGGAATTTACACATAAGGTGCAAATTCACTCCTATACATTTTTCCCCACTTTAGCGAGCATGAATACTGATGAGTGCTCGGTAAAGTAGATCAAGAAGAGTGTAAGGTTAGAAATGTATACTTGAACTGTCGAGGATTAGAGCTCGGTCTGGCATACCTGAAGGTGCAAGGAAAGCGAAGGACTTGATAGCTACTCGGAACTATGAAGTTGAAAAGAGAAAGCACCTTACAGGTTCTCGGTCCTATAAGGAAGGTGTACCCCAAAAAATCTAGTATGGAGAATACCCCATGAAGCAAGCATCTTACAGGTTCTCAGTCCTGCAAGGAAGGTGTCCCCCAAAAACTCTAGCATGGAGGAGACCCAAAGGAAGCACCCTACAGGTTCTTGGTCTTGTAGGGAAGGTATTCTCCATGAACTCAAGGATGAAGAACACCCAAGGAAGTTCCCTACAGGCTCTCAGTCACATAGGGAAGGTATTCTCCATGAAATCGTGCATGAAGAACACCCAAGGAAGTGCCCCATAGGATCTCAGTCCTATATGGAAGGTAACCCCCAAGATCTCTTGCATGGAGGAAACCTGAGAAAGCGCCCTACAAGCTCTCAGTCCTGCAGGGGGGCCAGCCCCAAGATCTCTTGCATGGAGGAAGCTTGAAGGAAAGAAGACTCCACAGAGTCAGAAAGCAGCCATGTAGGCAAGTGAGCAGACAGTTACACAGACTGTCGACAATTTTGAAAACTTTCGAAGGGGTCCTTTGGGAACCTGCCGTCAAGAAAGGGTCCACTCAAGGGATGCACAATTCAAAAGTAGATGTTCTTTCTTTTGAATTAATCCTTCATAAAGGAATCATTTTGAAAGATGTTCACTTCATCAAGGAATTCAAAAGGAAGAATATGCCCCCACACAAGGGGAGGATTAAAGTTGTTCCCACCTTGGGGGAAGATTCAAGTCCTTTCTTTACGAACCCATGATGAAGGAAACACATTATGTTAGGGTTTTGAGTTGAGAATACTATTTCGAAGAAAGGTTTGCGAGGATTTTCAAGAAAAGATTCATTGGCAATGAATGCATTTTCTAAAAATCGGGATGCTAAAGAAAGAATGTTGTCGCACATGAGAGGGAAAACTCAAGCAAAGAAAAGAGAGAGACAAGGAGAAAGCAAAAGAACAGGAAAAATACAAAGGGCACAAGGGGATTTGGTTCAGTGAGGTCAGATCTGTCTGAGGTCATATAAATAATAGGTAATCACAGTGCAAGGTGAAAGATCATCAATCCCCAACAAGACTAGGAAGAATGCACAAGAAGACAAAGTAAAAATAAAAAATTGGGTCAACATGGAAGGGAAGCCTAAATTCTCCCAACGCTTTGCATCATCCCTAATTTATCGAAAATCAAGCACAAACATGGAAGAATGATGATACAAATAGAAGGTTTAGGACACAAAAACCATGCCTATATCCAAGCACCAACAAGGGTGACGAGGGTCATCTAGACACACATAGCATGATCACGAGGGAACACATCACAAAACACACACACACACACAAAAGATCAAGAAGAGGCCTCCTAACATTGATCCAATTTAGATTGCTTCTCTTGAGGCACATGAACAAAAGCCTCACAACCAAAGACCCTTAAGTGTGAAACATAAGGTTTTCTACCTATCCACACTTTATAAGGAGTTTTATCAAAAATAGTTGAACAAGGAGAACTATTAATCAAATAGCAAGCAGTACCAACCACTTTTGTCCAAAAGCATCTATCAAGCTTAGCACCACTCAACATGCTCCTAGCTTTTTCCATCAAGGTTCGACTCATTCTTTTTTCTATTCCATTTTGTTGAGGAGTATAAGGAGTAGTCTTTTGCTAAACAATACTTGCACGCTTACGCGAATCATCAAGTTCCTTGAAACAATATTCACCCTCATTGTCAAATCTCAACATTTTTATCTTATAATTTGATTGCTTATCAACTAAGGCCTTAAATTTCTTAAACTTAGTGAAAACTTAATATTTAAAATGCATAAAATAAATCCATGTGTACCTTGAGACATCATTAATGAAAAAGACATAATACCAAGATTTATCCCACGAGTCGACATCCACTGGTCCACATACATTCGAATGAATGATCTCTAATAATCTCTTTGCCTTATTAGTTCCATTAGGAAATTAAGATATATTCTATTTAACATACACCCAATTCTCACAAAAAACATTTTTTCCAACAAAATAATTAGGAATGCCATCAACCAACTTTTTATCAAGAATGTTCTTAAGACCTTTTTTCACCAAGGTGACCCAATCTATGGTGCCACGACATACATACATTTTCAGTGCTAGTTACATTGGAAGAGTTACATAAAGTAGAGGCATTTAACCTAAACAAAGTCCCTATTTGAGATCCTTTAGCTATCACCAAACTCCCTCTTGCCAACTTGCAACCGGACTTGTCAAATGTTACATGCATTTTAGAATCATTCAACTTGGATACTAAGTAAATTTCTTGCAAGTCTTGAAATATGCAAAACATCATCAAGAGATTTAATCCTTCTATCTCTGACTATTATCACCAAGGAAAACATCTATCCAATCATATTCTTTGTAAGTAGTGAACCACTCCTTGTGAGGAGTCTTATGGTAGGAGCAACCCAAATCAATAAGTCAAACATCATTACTAATAGAGTTAGTTGAAACAAACAAAGCATCAAAATCATCATTGAAAGAATTTTCTATGGAGGAATCAACATTATTTTTCTTGTTCTTACATTTCTTCACATGCCCTCTTTTGTTGTGTTTCCAACACTTTACTTTGCTCTTTTCGAGGGTCTTAGAACGCATTTTAGACTTATCCCTCTTTTTATCCCATTTAGGCCCTTTCTCTTTGGACCTTCCTCACACATGCAAGGCATCTTGGGAGCCAACATTCATAAACTTTCTCATCTCTGAAAGAAGTATGAAAACCATGCTGTCAATATTTGGATCTGTATTACTACTACTTATGGTAATAATTAGATTTTCCCAAGATTTGGGAAAAGAACAAAGAAACAAGATACATTTATCTTCATCTTCTAATTTAACATCTATTGATGGAAGTTGATTTATAATTAGATTAAAATAATTTAAACGGTCTGCAATAGAATCACCATCTTTCATTTTTAATAATATAACCGTATTTTGAGATAGAACTTGTTAGACAAACTTTTAGTTTGATAAATATCACCTATCCTCTTCCACAAATTGTATACAATGTCTTCTGTGGAGACATTCAAAAGGATGGAACCTGTGAGACACAACTATATGGTTCCTTGTTCTTTCTTATTTAACTTTTTCCAATCTTCATTAGACATTGCAACCAATTTATTCTCTTGTGAAACTGACAACCATTGATCTCTCTCTTCAAGGAGATCCTCCATCTTTAGTTTCCACATCTCGTAGCCTATGTCAATGAATTTATTAGTATCCTAGTGAGAGGTAGACGCCATGGTAAACAATCCTCTTCATAAATATGCAATATACCACAAAACAAAAGCTCCCACTGCAGCCCAAAAACCTCCAACACTTAAGAGAAAGGCGTTCCATTCTCAACAAAATTGTTAACTTTGATACCAAATGTTGAAAACAAGGTGAAGGAAAGCTACAATATGAACTTATGCAAGTGAATTTAGATCTAAAAAATAGGTTATGAAATCAGATTTAAACATGTGATTGCAACATACATCATAATATAAAAATCAACATACAAAATGTGGCACTAGATTTATGTGGAGAAACCCTTTTGGGAAAAACTCCACATGAGAAAAGTGGGAAAGCATATTATTAATTTTTGAATGAGAATACGCCATAATACAATCCACTACTGATCTCTGATCAACCTGACAACACTTAGTTATTTTCAAGAATTCAACTTGAAACTACTATCTCATGGATCAATTTATAAAAATTGTGGGAGGTAAAACCACAAATGGTATCAAAACAAGAGGTACAAAACCACTTGAAAAAACTCACACCTCTCTTCATGGACAACCAAAAGATAATTAAATATTAAATAGAATTACAAGACTCCCATATGGGCGCCTAGCCCATATCCTATCCAACCCATGACTTTTTGGATGCTCCAATAACTTTTCCTATCCCTGATGGAACGCCAATGGACACCTTTTCTTCTCCAATCTTGGGTGCCCCATCCAAGACCTTCCAACTTACAATATGGATGTCTAAGAGAGATTCCTTATCCATTTTTGATGTGTAACCTCCATTGAAATTAAAATCTCTCTTTAAAATATAATTATAACATGGCAAAATTTAATGATTTTCTCTCATGTCCCCTAAAACACATTCCAAGGAATTTAGAGACATACAAAGAACATAGGATTACAAGGTTAATATCACCTTATCCTAACATAGATTCTTTGTGCTTTCTTTTTTAGTTTCACAAACATTAGCGTGAAATGTGAGAGTATGCCCTTGGTCACACATTTGACTCAAACTTAGAAGATTATGTTTTAATCCTTCAACATATAACATATTTTTAGTCTTTTCCTTCCCATTTTCAAGAATAAGAATGCCTTTTCCTATTATTCTCATTGTAGCATTATCTCCAAACTTCACGATTCTTCCATTTACTTCCTTGAAAGTGAGAAACTTGCTTTTATCCCTTGTGGATTGAACAACCATTGTCAATATACCACTGATTTCCCTTGATTTGAGCATGAAGGGTTGTTTGCACTATCATGTATCTTTCCTTTTCTTGCTCCCGCTTCTTCTTCCAAATTCTTTTAGATTCCTCCTTTTGCTTGTCATGAACATCCTCTTTGTTTTTTGTCTAGGAGGTTCCACACAATTACTTCTACAAAAACACACAATATGACCAAAATTGTTGCACTTGTAACATAATGTTGTAGTACATTAGAGGAGAAAACAAATTGTAGTTCCTCTTTAAGAAATAAAAATCATTCCTTGTAATCTAGCCCAATTTACGCAATCCAATCTTGCAATCTAGCCCATCATCCATAAGCAATCCATGACCTTAATCCAAATCAATTGAAATTGATTGATCTATTATCAATATCATTATAGGGATGTATCCTTCCCAATCCAAGTGTTTTCCTTATCATTAACAACACAATCCTTGGGGTATGCATTGTTCTTATAGTTAACTTTTCTATCCTCCTCCTCCTCATCATCAATCAATCCACCAATTGATTTTTAGCTTGACTTGGAGCATAGTCCTTGTTTGCTTTTGGTTTGTTATGCATACTTGCTTATTACTTGTGTGTTTTATTATTGTTTGCATTTATCATGGTCTTTTTCACTCTATTACCACAAGGGCATCATGGTCTTCCATATCATGGTGTTATAAGGCATATGTTTGCACTTGACCTTTGGATCACATACTTGGTACACTGTAATCCTGGTTCCTTATACCTTGGTGCATAGTGTCAAGAATAATATCAAATCTAGGTTGCTTATACCATTGCATCATGATGATCATCCATCCTCCCTCTCCATCCATCATTTTCTTCTATCTTCTTATCCTTTATCCTCTAGTCTTCTCATCCATTTTGAGAGCACACTCGTGTTCTTTGAACTCACATGTGCTCTCGAGGGGCATACTGATGGGGGCAAAAATATGCCATTATTTTACCTATTATCTGCTTTCACCTTTGTGATCTTTCCTAGTATTTTCTGTTGCTCTTGTCACTTTTCGTGAATGAACTAAAGATATTTTATAGAATGCAAGGAAAGATAAAAATACGTGAAAATATCAAATCCTTTGGTTGCTTATTAATCATCTCCATGGTTTTGATAATAGGGAATGCTTGAATGGATGACACATTGGCATGAGGGCAAAAAATGGAGTAAAGGTCAAGGCCACGCAAGAGTCACTTGTCGCTTTGGCTGATTTAGTGCCAAGTTGATTTAGTTTGTTATGTCATTTTGAAGCACTGTCAAGAGAGTATGAACTATTTTT
>VDFB02142946.1:0-14175 GCA_007258455.2 Sequoia sempervirens | reverse complement strand
CTTGCTATTTTTTCAAAATATCCTTAGTTGGAGGACCATCACTCCAAATCCTAACAAAGGATATTTCTTTAAGGAAATAATTGATGGATTATTGCTTGCAAGAGGTGTAGAATACAATGAAGAGATTTTATCTTTATTAAAAAAGCTTGCAAGGAAGAGAATTATTTGGAGACCTTCAAAATCCAAGAATGGCTGCCCAATCAGAATTTTGAAGTCAAAGGAGGGCTGCCCAATTAGAGATTTGAAGAACAAGGAGTTGTTTCCAGTCATGCATGCAATAGATCAGAAGGAAGGATTGCAAGATCTCTCCAATCAGCCCATGTATTTTCTAGAATAAAAAATCATGAAGAAGGTTTCAACTAAAAAGGAAGGTGAAGCATTGAGTTCCAAATTTTTTGTCATCTTCTTTTCATTCTTTTCTTTCAGAAAATTCAATGCATGGAAACATACTTTGAGAAAAGGAAGATATTTTTCAGAACTAGTTAATGGTTATGTATAACCTCTCTACATCATTAAGTAGAGTAGGTTAGGGTAGGTTTTATTTTTACAAATAAGTTCTTTGCACATGCTATTTCCTCTTCTTTTAGGTTGTAAGCATGTAATTTTCTATGCAAGTTGCTGTTCTAAAAACTTGTAGCAGATATTTTGGCATTATGGATGTCTGGTTAGTGCAAAAAAATAATGATGAAGCAATCTGAGTTGGTATTCAATGTAAAAGATCAAGTTGCAACTCTCAAAAGTTGAAGAATTTTTTTGCATGCAACATGGAGAAATTGAGCTACAACTCATGCATGATGGTTGCATGGAAAACTAAGATAAAATCATGTATTTACTTTATTATTTTACTCTTATTCAACTTAAAGTTCTTTCATTTTACTCAATCCACTTAAAAGAAGCAGAAGAAAAATATCTAAAAGTAGTTCTAAGATTTACGGAGCAATTTGAACCTATCTAGAGCTATTTTGGAACTATTCTGGAGTTGTTCTAGAGCTTTTAGGAGCTTTTAGGAGCTGTTAGGAGCTACCCATAACAACTACTAAAAAAAATGAATTTATTGAATTTGAAGGCTTATTATGAGTTGCAGAGGGACCTGCAACATTTTAGGTGTGGGGTAAATGATGAGACCATAAATTGTCTCATATTTTATCGAAAAAAATCATCTATTTCTTCCTAATGCATTAGTGTTAAAGTGGATTTGAGTAATGATTAAAAGTTCTTTAGCTTGTTTAAAGTAAAATATAAAGTAAATATTTGGTTTATTTTTGGTAATCTATGTGATCCAAATTTCCTCTAATATGTCTCCATAAATTTTTATGATATAATGCAGATAAATGAGTTATTAAATAACTCATGGTAAGATGAAGCTTCATAGACACTTGCAGCAGAGAGCTCTACACACTTGAGGAAGTTAACTCCTAAAAGCTTTAGAAGGGTTTGAAGAAATAATGAGAAGATAGAGAAGACTCCCAACACACTCCTACATTCATGCAAAATCATGGAGAATCAATCATTCCTAAATTAATGGGATGAGTATTTGTTTCATGTTGAGTTTTAAGATCTCTCACAGTTATTAAATTTCATGTTTCCTTCTTCCACCAAAGATAGCTCAAGTTACCACATCACTCAAATTTTGTTGCATGATTATAGCATGTTATTCATGCTAAAGATCAATTATTTGGTTGACTGAATTAAAGAATAATTTCTTCATTCACATTCAACACTTGAAGACTTCCTAAAAATCAAGCACGTAGAAATTGTGAAAAACACAGTCTCAGTAAAACAACAATATCTCCCTAATTTATCAACAAAATTCAAAATGATTTGAAAAGTATATTTGAAGATCTAAAAACCCTTTTGAGAATTTGGTGTGATTTGTAGTAGGGAAGGAGTAGTACGTGTCAAAAAATGACTGAGAGAAAAGTGGTGTGATGGAGGACAACAATTTCAATTTTCTTAAAGTTTTGTAAACGACCCCTCAAAAATAGGATCTTGGATCCACATTCTTAGTGGATTGGTTGGATAGATATAGAATATGAATTCTATAAATACAATGTAATCATTTGATCAAAGGGAGGGGATTAGAAAGGCTTGTTTCAGCCTAAGGAAATATGATAGATCTAGTTTCATTTTCCAATAATGTAATTCTAGATTTCTAGATTAAATTTGAATCCAAGAAAGTTTTTCATTTTCAGAAATTGTGAAGTAATTTAGTCTTTTCAATTCATGCAAGTGTGCCTTAGATTAGTTCCCTTTCATGCAAATAGGATTTATTTCTGCAAGTAGAATAGATTGTCAAGCAAGTTTTCTACTTTCTCTCTTGCATACAGCCATGGACACTGCCTTGGATTGATAAATTAAATGATGAGGATTATAATGACCCCATCATTTTGGTGAAGTCTCTTCCTAGAATTAAACCATAAAAATAAGGGATATTTGCTACCTCGATATTAATAACCTGCTGGACTCTAGGGTTGGAGGCAATTTGCATAGGGATCATGTTTAGCTTGACCACTACATTTACTTTTGTTCTATCTAGTTGGGTGACCTTCTTCTGAGAGGTAGCAGGGGTAATTCCTAGGGCTCTATAGATAGAAAATGGCATCACATTGGTGGAAGCACCTGAACCTATAATACAATTGTGTAGATTCTTTCAAAAGATGCGCATAAAAATTAGAAAGGGAGGTGTTTCTGTTCTTCCTTGGAATAGAGTTAACTTTGTATTGACTTGGGAAACTTGGTTTTTGTCCTTTTCTTTCCCTTTGTCCCCAGATGGTGCTTGAAATTGCTTTCTATCTTTCAACACTTGTGTACTAGATGCCTTATTAGCAGTCTCACTAACTATTTTATCCTGTAGTACTACATTTACATCATACCCTAAGATTGCATTTCTAATGGAAAGTACTCTCAATAATTCAAATGTAGAGACTTACCTTGAGCTTCTTAAGTTCTTTAGCCACATATTCACCTAATTGCTCTGTGCTCATGTCCGTGGAAGCTTCCTTGAGATATTCCACTACCTTGTCCTTGTCGGTGTCTATATTCTTCCCTTTAGATGTCCTAGCTTGTGCTTGTCCTTCCTTTGACAGGTATTCCTTAGGCACATGAGGATATGTTGGATTACTACTGGCATTAGGATTAGGAGGTATGGTGAAATTGTTTAGAGGGATGGAGGTGATGAATGGTCCCCTAGCTTGTGGTCCTCTGGTTGGCCTATCCCTTAAGTCATATTTCTTGATTGGCCTTTGGAACACCTGCACTTCTTCAACACAAGTTTCTTCTTCCTCCATAGGGCCATTATCATTTATAGGAATTTCATTAAACATCTGAGAAATCTCATCCCCATTGCACACTTGATCTGTTTCCTCTTTGGATTCACTTGATTCCTCTTATGGTCTATTCTTTTCTCCTTTTGGAAATGGGGCATGATTCACTACCAATATCTGAGAATCATAAGGTCCTGATGGCACCAATTCTTGATCATTGGAATTATTCTCAACCTCATACTAGAAAATGGATGCAAAAATCTAAAATTCTGGGCAATCCAACTCAAAATGCTAATTTGTTTTGTGAAGCCTGGACCATCTAGATAGAGTTTCCTTTGCTAAATATACCCCACTTGAAGGTTTTTCTTGATTAGAAGGATGGTCTAATGGAGTAGGGACACATGCATTATTTGGCCGCGTGTTCCAGGTTCTATTATGTCTGGGTGGCTGCCTCCTCTCAAATCCTTATCCACTATCCTATCCTTTATCAAAAATCTAACCAGAAGCCCGCCCTCTTCTGATATTCTATCCTTTATCAAAATTTTGTCGTATTTCAAAGCTCTTTCCTTGTTGGGGCTTCCGATTCTCTATATTGAAATTAGATTGCATACTCCTTTGAGTACCCTAGAGTTGACTATTTTGATTTCTCAGATAAGTGACCTCCATGTTCAACTTCTTCACTTGTTCATTCAACTCCTTCAATATTTCCTTATTGGGATTACCATAGGGAGTCTAGTTATTATTGTTTTGGGGATGTCATGTTGCTACACCAAAGCTCAAGGACTAGTTGAAGACTTCAGAATTCTACAAATAAGTGGGGAAACCAACTTGTTGTTGTAAATGAATGGGTTGATTAACACTCTATTGAGGATAATTAATCATTGGTGGGACTTTATTTATAGGAGGTCGTAGATGAGGGACTAGAGGAAACTAAGGTATTGGATTCATAATAGGAGTATGATTGGTAAGATCCTGATTGAGATCTTAGACTTGTCCTAGGTGGGAAGTAGGTCCTAATGATGGTAAAGGGCTAGATAAGTGTTGCCTCAAATTAGTATTGATCTTGACAACCTTTGTGTATGCATCAAGCAAGCTAGATGGAAGATTAGGTCTCCATTTTAGGAAGGTATCCGTGAGACTATCCAAACCTTCATAGTAGACCTCCAGGGAAATGGAATCATCTACAACATAGGTAGCTTATAATATGGTATATGCATGATGAAATATATTGTTAAAGGACCCTATAGGCTCATTAACATCTCTCTTGACATTGGTGAACTACAAATAAAGCTCATTAGTACTAATGGGAATCCTAAACTTTTGAAAAAACACAACTTCCAACTCAGCCCAATTATGGATTGACCCAGAAAGAAAATGATTATACCAATAGAATGCATCTTCTCCTAGGGAATAAGGAAATATCCTACATGCAACATCATCATAGTGAATTCCCCTATCCCTAAGAAATGTCTAAAAAATCCTGATGTGTTCCTCTGTAGTTCTACTAGGATCATTAACATGGAACTTTGAATAGAAGTGTTCATGATTCTTGGGAATGACATTGTAATTATTGAAGGATAAAGGAGATGGATTTTTAGAAAGGAAAGACATTGGCAGAGGTGGGGGTGGTAAAGGTTAATTCTGCTGAACTTGTTGTTGCACCAAAAGATTGACTCCGCCAATGCCCGACAAGCTTCGCTTAAGAACCGTAAGAGGTGGTTAGGACCATTTCACAAACCTACACTAATGCCAAGTGAAGACCAAGGGTCACACCTGTAACAATCCCCAAAGACAAGCATGGGTTTAAACCTCGCGGACCAGCTCTCTAACACTAATTGTTGTACTTTTGTTGACCAAAGATTGACCTATAAATGCTTGATACAAGCCTAAGAACCACTGTGAGGTAGTTAGGACTATGTCACAAACCTAAGAACTAGTGCCGAAGGAAGACCCAAGAGTCACACTCTCCTGCAATAGATTCATGGTCAGTCGAGGTTAGCTGATGGGGGATGGCTTCAGAACCGATGAAGATGGACTTGATGAAGATGAGGATGAAGGAGATGATGGAAGTGGCTGGGTGGACGATGATTCTCCCCTTCTTCTGGTCCTTCTTGACCTAGTAGGAGCTTGCAACTCTTGAAAATCTTCTTCTCTTGGTGTAGATATCGTTCTTCTTCAAAATATTTTAGGAGAAATGGCAAACAAAAATTGATCCAACTGGCTTATTTAGGCCCTCCATCTAGTGCCCATCTATTGATGGTGTTTTTTGCACAACAACAACTCAAAAAAGAATATGATATCCTATCTCTCTTGAAAGGTAAATCTCTATCAGCAAGCCTAAGGAGATAACCCCAAGGTCTCTAATGTCAGGTATTGAAAATGCAAAAATAACTCAGTGATAAATGTGAAAATGTTGGTAATCATAAAGGGAACTTACAAAAAAATGCTAGATCTTCAAACTTATCAGATTTTGCAATGTATTGATACTTGAAATCCTAAATCTAACCCAAATGATAAAATAAATAGCAAAATATAAAGGGTTTAAGAGAGATCCTAAGACTAAAAATTACTTCTAAGATCAACAATGCAAATGATAAAATATTTGAAATGGACCAATCCCTCAAAACTAATTTCTACTTAAACCAGATTTCATCTGCAATCTCATAGAAACAGTGCAATCTTCTAAGAAATCAAATATTTTCAAATTATGAGACATTCATTAATACCAACCCTATTTTTCAATTGAAATGAACAGATACTCACAATTGAACTAAGCACATAATTATAAGTTCCAGGCTAACTTTACACAACAACTCACAATCAACCAGTTGCTAAAAGTATGGACCAGGGATTGCTACCAACACTTCAAACATCAAACCATAAACACCATTGAATTATATCTAACTCTAAATCTAGCATATATCAAATATTTTCAAAGCAATCTTGAAAGATAGAATAACAAGAACCATGCAAGATAAATCAATACAAGAAAGAACACCAAAGCAAAATGTCTTAACTTATATTGAATCACCCAAAAGTTGCAAAAATTCTAGCATTCAATATTATGGCACTTTCTCTCAGAATAACTAACTCCTAGCTCTATCTCTTGCTTTATCACCTAGCTTTCTCCAAAATCTAACCCTTACAAATGAGGCAAAATACCCTATGTATAGAAATTCCATGCTAGGTCAGTCCAATTAGGGTTACAAAATGAGCTGCTAGAAATAGGTCGGCCCAAAAACCTCTTTCAATAAAATAATATTTTGGTATTTAATGCTTGAGACTTCTTCCAGGTCGGCCTGGGTTCCCCAATGTAGATTGCTCCAATGCATGTATAGTTTGGAAGAAATAATGTGTAGAAAACCCTGGATAAATGGGAAGCACAAATCTCGATGCAATCATGCATTATCCAACTCCTTGTCCTTATCTTGACCCAATTTATCTTGCACCCTAATAAAAATATTCTCCAAGTCGGCCAGAGGTGGAGTGATCAATACTTTAAACCTTCTTTAACTCAGAATTTCTTTCTTCAATCTTTCCTTAGCCTATACTTCTTTTAACCAACCTTCCAAAATTGTGGAAGCAGACCCCTGGAACACTTCTACTTCTTTTGTCTCCCTAGATGTAGGCCTCCCAGATTTATTGTTTGAATGTTGTAACTTCAGTGCTTACCTCATCCTTATTATTATCTATTGTAGGAGTGGGCAATATGAACCACCCTGGCTATTTGATTCATCCATGTCAATTCCGGGAAATAGTTTTGCTTTCTTCTTTGATTTTACCTTTCCAATATTAGCTAGTAAATCACCCCAACTAAGAGGAATATCATCTATAACTACTTGCATTCTTTTCAATTCCTCATTAAGCTGGCTAGGAATAGAAATATCTGATTGTTGCTCACCTTGTTTATCCCTTTCTTATTGACCAATGGAGGAGTCAATATTTGAATCATGCACTATAAAAACTTCTTCACCTTTATCTTTTTCTTTATCTTTCTTCCTATCTCCCTTTGGATTCTCATCCTCTTCCTTGTCATGTATCTCTATCACTTCATGAATTGGAGAAGGATTTCTTTCAGGAATCTCTTCTTTTTCTGAGTGTTTCACTCCTTTATCCTTAACCAGTGAATCTTCATGTGATACTGAGGAAGTCTACAGAATGCTATCAATATTTTCCTCCATATTGTGAAGATCCCCATCCTTAAATTCTTTTGTGTCCTCACCTTGATGGATATCCTGAATAGCTGCATTTGTTGGCTCTTTTTCTTCACTATGCACTTCTTGAGTAGGAGGAGAGGAAAAAGTATGCTTTTGTTGTTGTGTAATAGAGGGAATTGTGGAGGCACCTTCTTTTATTAAACTTTCCTTAGGAGATGGAGTTCTTGTTTTCCAGGCATAAACCTATGTTTTCTCTCCAGAACTCTCAACATTTACCAATTGTGGCCCTGTCTCATCCTCTCCCCTAGGAGGCTCATTTTTCTTCCTTGATGTTCTCGTTACCCTTCTCCTTTTAAGCACAGGGGTATCACCCTTCTTCCCCTTTTCTTCGCATTCCTCTTCTTGAGCAAATTTCTTCTCCTTGGAGGCAATTCTCTTCTTCTTTGCAATGGGCTTTCTTTTCTTTTCTTCCTCGGTCTTTGCTTGACCACCTTTGATCTTAATTTTAAAAGGGGAACTCACCTTTTCCTTTCCTTTTGAATCCTATTCCTCCTTAGAATAATACTGAGATTCCAAGCTTCCCATCAAGTCATAAGTGCACTATTTCCCTTCACTATCTAGCTCCCAAATCTTATGCTTGATCCACAACTTAGTGTATTTGATTATAGGGGCATTGATTAGCTCCAATTCTATTATTTCCTCTTCCATGCAATCAATTTCACCTATAGGCTTATCTTTAACTGATTCATAATCATGGTTTTGTATAACTTCTCCATCATCATCAATTTGATCTCGGATGGCCTTGATACTATACTGTATGATCAAATTGGTAGGCAACCTAGAGAACTTCTTCTTCAAAACTTCAAATTCATCTTTGCAATTGGCCCAATAATCTTCAAAGTCATCTTTATGCCTGAATTCCCTATTGGCTCTCTTTTGAGCCCCACCTATTCTATCAAATCTGGGCCTCTTAGTATGTAAAGACAAGTTGAAAGTACCCATCTCTTCATCAAAAAATTGTGTTGAGGCCAAGGAAGGGAAAGCCTCATGACCTCCAATCCTTAATGGGAATTCATTACCAAAACCAGTTTTATGCATATCCTTCTTCAAAATTGCATCAAAGGCACAAATTTTCCTTGTAACCTCTAAATGAATGATGTGATCATTAGGATATCTAGGCAATCTGTATGGAGCTCTTGGAAAACCATCAATCCTTATGAAAGAAAATGTGGGAAATTGTGTAAACCATGCTCCAAACTTCTAGATCAACTCCTTGGCAGCATAAAAAATTCTAACATGCTCTGCACCCTGAAGCAACCTTGTAATATACATGGTGAATGCGTCATTCACCCTTCTATAGCTAGGAATACCCAAATGTAGCTAAGGGTTAACTTCATAAATCACATCTTGACCAAAGACTCCTTGAGTACTTAATCCCTTATATGGATGGAACCTTACCAAGGCATAGACCAAAAAAGATGTCATAGTGAAAGTCTTGGTCTACAACACTTTGGACAATTGCTCATGAATTATCTTGCTAATTATTCCTATCTAATGGTAGTCTATACCTTGTTCCATTCTCACTATCAAATAGAACATCCAATTTTCAAACATTCTTGCATTCTTCAGGCCCATTACTCTGCTAAGAAGAGTGATTGCATCATAGTAATCTGGTTTAAACTTAGCCCTGAACAACTGTTTTGGAAATTTAGAAATATAGGGCTTTGGTTTCTCTAGCTAGGTATTGATAACCTCCAGAGCCTTATTTGTATCCTTCTCATAATGTTTCTTGGCTATATCAATATCAAATTGCACCACATGAGACCTGTCTAGCATATCAAATGTTTGGGCCACGGAGACAGGGGAGAAATTTGCAAGCACTCTGCCCTGTGGACCAATTACTCTCTATGTACCTTGATCATAGTGTTGAGCACATTCCAAGACAAGCTCATAACATTTCACTATGGAAGGAAAACCAGCCACATGAGCCAACCCAACATCTCTCATTCTTCTCCTCAAAACAAAAGGGTTGCCTGTTGTCATCCTTGCCTTAAATTCTTCATAGTCCCACTTTCCCACATTGGTGTCAGTCACCTCTGACTAGATAGAAAGAAGCTTACTCTTGGGAATCTTGCTCTTCATATCCAACTTAATCCTTTCAGCTTCTAAAATAGGAACTTCCTCGACATCAAGATCCATTCCTTTGTTCCTACCCTTGCTAGTAATAGCCTTGCTTGATTCAACCCGCACTCAACAAAAAGGTCACAATCAATGTTCATTACAACACAAAGGTTAATATTATCCCATCATAGATAACACATTCATCATCTCAATAATCCAAAACAATGATCATAACCTCCTGAAATCTCAAAAATAAGATTTCGGAATTTTCACCCTTTCGTGGAAATCAAGCCATGGAGGAAATTCAAGGATTTCATGACCAGGCAGAAATTAGCGAAGAAAACACAACTATCACCCAAAAATTGTTTAATCAACATTAAAGCTCAAGAAATGGAAACTTCCACTCTTTAATTAATCAAGACACTCATGAGATTATGCAATATCAATTCACCCATTTCTATAGTTTTTGTCGTTTTTAGAAGGTTTTGGGGATTTCCACCTAGGACGAAAATTAACGATGATATCAAAACCTTCACATTTACATGCATTATTGGGTAAATGGTATGGTGATGGAAAGTTCAGAGATTTCTGAGTGTGAAGGAATTCCATGAGGTACCTAAATCTCTAAAAGTCTCGATTCTTCACAGTTTTTCCCAAATTGATTGAATGATCACAAATTTGGGGATTTGGGCTTAGAGTCTAAATCATTCAAATCATTCATACATGACTTAGGCTAACAAATCATTCAAGAACAACTCAATCAATCCTTTAGTGAGAAATCCAACATATGCAATCCTAGGGTTCCACCATGAATAACTAGTCAAGGTTCAATACACTCATTCATCAAATCAAATCATAATCAATTCTTTCCAAAACCTTCAAAGGCAAGATATGATCAGACACATATGGAAAATAATAACTCAAACTTACATTCAGATCATCAATCCATCAAGCATGCAGAACCCTAGGTCTATCAAACCAAATCCATCATGTACAGTACCAAAATCAATGGCAAAATCTTGCAAGGAGTGGCATTAATGAACTATCAATTCAATGGAGAGTTACAACATTGACACTCGGGGGAGGCATCAAAATGAGAGGGAACAACCTTAGTTAATCACAGACCTCCAAAAATGTAGAAACCCAAGCATGGAATACACATAATACCATGAAATCACACATACTCATCAATTAAAAGCGAAGGTATCATGCACATACCATGGATGAAGCAAAACTCATGAGGAAAACTACTGGCAGCAAGCTTCAAATTCCCCACAGATGCAAACGAGGCCAAGAAATGTCACCAGAACTAGCAATCCACAGCTCCAACAATCTAGCTCACACATAGCTTCCTAAGACTAGGCTCTTCAAATTTGTTGTGATACAAATAACACCAATTTACCAACATAAATCTCTCATAACCCCATTGAATGCAAGTTGCAACATTCGTATGACAGGCATAAATGAAGCAAAATGACTGCTTAAGACCTACTTCAGGGATTTGATGGGATGATAGAAGTCAGGGAATTGAAGACTCAAAGAAGTTTGGAGAATTCTGCCAGACACTGAATTCTGCAATATGCCAAAATATTTGAAATGTAACAATACAAGCAATAACCTTAGGGCATCTGAGACATCAACAGAAATCAGAGATTTCCGCATAGGGAGGAAATACCCGAGATTCACCCTTAACTTAATATTTTCAATGAATTACCTCAAGAGATTACTTGCATAGGCAAGATAGGTATTCAAGCATGTTTCAAAGTGGCCAAACCTTTACAACCAAAGGATTTCAAGCACCCAAGACCAAAGACCAGTCCAAGAGGAAAAACTGCAGAAAGCACCCAAAAGGCCAAAAAAGGGGGTCCTTTCTTTTTGGCGGAGTCGTGTGTGTGGCTGCACAACAAGTATCATAAAGATAATTAAAATAATGTTGGACAATAATAAAAAGGCATGGGATTCTAAGTTAAGATTGGTAGTTTGGGAAGACATGATCACAACAAAGAAAGATACTGGGAAGTCCCCCTTTGAACTAGTGTATGGAACCCAAGCTAGGATGCCCATGAAAAATCTCCTACCAGTCTATAAATTCATGTTACAAGAAGATATGGACATTCCTAAGCCTATGGAAGACAAAATGGAGCAATTAGCAGAGTCAGATGAGATCAAAAATTTAGCACAATAACGCAATCAAAAAATGCAATGAAAGATGAAAGACTTATTTGATAAGAAGGAAAAGGATAGGAAGTTTGAGATTGATAATATGGTCCTTATGTGGAATGCAAGAATTTAGGAAAAGGGAAAACATGGGAAATTTGAAGCCTTGTGGCTAGGACCATTTGTTATCACTGAAAAATGTGGTGAAGACTCATACTATCTACAAAATATGACAGGAGAAAGTCAAGAATTTCCAGTGCATGGACAATTCTTGAAGCATTTTTTTTCTTAAAAAAATATCATTCCATGCATAGTAGTTTTAGGGTCCCTTTTTCTTTGCCTTTTTTCTTATTTTACCACCTTCACCCCATGGTCTACATCCTAGAAAATGATTCTGGATTCTTGCAACAACCTCACAGTCATTCATCCCCAATCAAAGTTGTTATTAGGACTAGAATAATCCACCAAAAAATATTCCAAAATCCATCTTCCACCAAAACACTTCATCACCTAGTCTGCCATTTTATAATTTGATCTCTTAAAATTTTCCATACATCTTCCATCCTCACAAATTCACATTCACCATTTACCTAAATAATAATTGAGTCATGTCGCTAAGACAATACCACATCGGCGTAACTCACTTCAAAGTCTCTTTAAAATAATGACGGAGTTGCATAGTATGAATATTACCAAGTAAGATTAGTTTTCTGAGGAGAGTCATCTTTGTGTCTCTTCGATAATCCTACTAAAGTCCCATCGAGGATACCTTGGAATATTGGAAGAAAATTCCCTGGGTCTCTTCGATAAACTAAAAAAAATAGCTACTAAGGGATATAAATATTTTGATTACTTTGGCACAACTTTTGGAAAAGATATACCTTATTAATCAGGAAACAAAAAGACATATCTCAGACATAATTCATCAATGTATTAGAGTGAAGATACAAGATCAAAGGGAAAAAATCCTGGTTGGCATGCTCAATGAATTTGAAAAATATAATATTGAGATGAGGGACTTATAAGTCCCTTCAATATTACAAGAACAATAAATTTCATCGAGCAGAAAAATATGCATCGATAGGACAAAGAACTTATCTCTTCGATAAGGTAATGATAGCTATCACATAAAGTAACAAAGGATGTTCAAAAAGACTCTGAAGTATCACAGTAAAGTGGTCCATAGTCCCCTTGATAAGGGTAAGAGGAATATCACTTGAAGGAATATTGGAGAAGCAAATCTATATTGGTAGGACTCCAATACTGGTCCCTTCGATAGGCCTAAACAAGCATGTGAAAAATAAAGTCAATAATTTCATCGAAGAAAAGAATATACATCATATAGACAAGAAAGACAGTCTCTTCGATAAGGGAAATGTCATTTAGAACCTTCGATGGATGAAATAAAGTAAAATATTGAAGTGAAAAAAAAAGGTCAAATACACATGAAGTATCAGACAAAACACAATATCGAGATAAGAAAGCTATGAGTCTCTTCGATGTCACACAAGTGACAAATTCCATCGAAGGAAAAGCTCCACATTGGTGGAATGAAATATTTTTTCTATTCAATAAAGCAAAAGGAATGAAATAATGATAAAGGAGATCAAATGGAGCATGAAACATCAGAAAGAGATGATTTATGGTCCCTCTGATACCCAAATAAGGAGAAAAAATACATCAAGGAGAAAAACCCTAATAGGTAAGAACCAACCACTGAAGCAAAGGATTCTATAGAAATAAAGAATACACATCGAAGGAATAGAAATATTGGTCCCTTCGATGAAACAAGGACACTTCGGGAGATAAATTTGTGGACATAATGGAGCAATAATGAGACATCGAAGGAACTGTAGACAAATAGGGTCTCGATAGGACATAAAGACATCAGTATGAAGCCATATGAGGTCCCTTCAAAAATATGAAAGGATATACTATCAAGGGAGATATTGGGGAAAGAGGGAGGTATCGTTAAGACCAAAACTGTGTCATCCCAATGAAAAAACATGTTGATGAGACAGTGGCATGACGAGGGGACATTTTGATAGTGGTGATAGAAGATCAATGGATGACATTCAAAATAATTAATTGCTCACTTGAATGACATAGAATTTCCATAAATGAACCAATGTTGAGAACATTAGAAATCAAGTTTTGAGTACATTTGGAAATCACTAAGCAACCAAAAAACAAAGTTGCAGAATATAACAAAGGATGACACAACTTGAACCAAGGAAAGTGTTCTCCAAGTAAGTACCTAGAACCCTGAGATTAAAGTTTTAAAGTATACAAGTTGGTTCAAATTATTAAAGCTTGGAAGTAGGGGTTTTTACTATAAATTTGTATAATGGCATCCACCACTAAGAACCCTAAAAATAAGAGAAAAAATATAGATGAAAGACACTTGAACCAAGACTTAATTGATCAGTGCCCCAACTCTGGGCAAACATCCAAAAGACATGCACAATTGAATCCTT
>VDFB02142945.1:0-10469 GCA_007258455.2 Sequoia sempervirens | reverse complement strand
AATTAAATAATATAAATTATTTAATTAACATTAGAGGAATGGATGAAAATGATTTAATTAATTAAATAATATAAATTATTTAATTAACATTAGAGGAAGGGATATAAATGATATAATTAATTAAATAATATAAATTATTTAATTAACATTAGAGAAATGGATGGAAATGATTATGAATTTAATTAAATAAATAAAATTTATTTAATTAAATATATGATGACATGGGTACCTAGGGCAAAACATGATACAAGGTGTCTAAATGATGCAATGTTGTGACAAGGTATCGTAAGATGACAATTTTTTGATGTCTACATTTTGTCCCTCTTTGAGATGATGTTCGAGATGATTAGATTTGTGTCGAGTAACATCATTTGAAAGAAGTTAAGATATAGGTAAAAGAAAATTGATGGTGAAGGAAAGATAGGATAATGGAATGATGATGCCCCCTTGAGAGGATAGGCGGGTTGGACAAACACAGGTAGACTCTCGAAATGAAATGAAATGGTAAACATGATGATGCGAGATAGAAAGTGGATGAAGGAGATGAATGATACGTTATGCTGCAATGAAAGTTAGCAACCATGATGTTTGATTTAGCACTAGACATTATGCATCAAGGTATAAGGACCAAGGTGATGATATGTCTCGTGCCCCAATGTAATACAACCTTGTCTAGATGTATGAGGAAAGAGACTTAGAGCATTAAAGTCCTAATGCACAAAAGGTATTATGTGACCTTAGATGCAAAGGATAATGCAAAAAGATATTCCAACACACACAAGATATGAATATTAGCTGGAATGATACGGATTTGATACAAATGCAAGATAAAATGATAACACACAAAAGCAAGCAAGCAAGCATGCACAAATGATACAAAAACAAACAAGGAATTGCCCCCGTCAAGCTGTAAACCGTTGATTGATTGATTGATTGATGATGATGATAGTGTTGTCATTGCTGGGAAGTTTTACATCCCTAGAGCAACACAAGGATGATGATAATTGATTGATTGATTGGTTGATTTGGTTTTTTACGACAAGATAGGGTCAAGACTAAAGGATGTGATTGATGTAATCGGAAAATTGATTGACTTGATTGGTATGGATTAAGGATTGACTTGCATTTAGATTATTGCTTGATTTTGTTATTATTTCATTTTTGGATATTTGACATTTTATGATTTTTAGATTTTTGAAATGTTTTGATTTTTTTGACTTTGAAAATGTTTTGATTTTTTGACGGCGAAATGTTTTGATTTTGTCAAAGGATGAAAATTGAGTAGCCTTTGGTATAGATACCAATGACAAGGGGAAAAACCAAGTCTAGTGCAAAGGGATAAATGGGATTGATGGATGAAGGGGTGGGTGATGGGAAAAGGGCTCATGATATATGGATGGATGGTATGGATGTATGCATCATAAGAGAGCAAGGATGTGATTTCCAAAGACTATGTTGCATAGGAATAGAATGCCCCATTCTAGGTACAATACTTAGGATTTTCATGACAAAGCTTATGGCGACAATAGGGATAAATGTGATAGGCTTATTTGTATGACGAGGTATGTCAAGAGATAACCAAAACATGTTTCAACATTTTGCCCCTATTTCTTCGTCAAGATCAAAAGGAGAAGGGTGGATGAATGGACTCAATATGATAGTTATGTATGATGGCTAAAGATGGTAGGTGGTGGATGGAAATGACATGACATGAAAACCATATTGGATAGATAAGACATTGTGTCTTCAAAGTGTAAGTGGTATTGTGAAGATCAACTCACACATGACACCTATTTGCTAGGTTTTCATCATGGTATTTTATCCAGGTGCTTGTTTGCCGTGTTTTCACCCATCGACGGTATGATTTCTCTTTTACTTTTTTTTTTCCTTTTTTTGTCTTTTTGATAGGAGAAAGGGAATATGGATAGAAGGGACTCAAGTTTCTAGTCCCATGAAAGGTGGTAGTCTCACTAGATATGGATGTCCTTGCATGGACCATGTCAAATGTCATTATGCTCATAGATTTTGGTAAGGAATGACATGAAAGGGATGGATTAGGTAGATGGGGGATTATGAAAGCCTTATGTAAGAATGGATGAGGAATAGTGGATGATGATGTGGATTGAAGAGGACTTGTGCAAAAGGATGGATGCAAGGTTTATGAAAAAGCATGGACCATAGGAAGAAGGTGGGGGAGATATGTAGGATAATGCATGAAGGATGGGGATATGGAGGTATGTGTAATTGTTGTGAAATGGAAGGGAACCATGACCAATGGTTGCACACACTATGATAAACATTGAAGCTTTTGATGTGGATGGGGTGTAGGAAGCAATGGAGATGTTTGCTTAGGAGGTGGTGGATGAAGTGCTTTTGGTACCCACATAGACTTAGTATTTTTATGACTTTTATTTGGCTTGTGGGTTTTAGGAATTTGAGACTCTTAAATAGAGTTGGAATGTGGGGTGGAAGTGGATGGTTGGGATTTTTGTGATGTAGATGCCTCGTTTGACGTGCTTTCCTTTGTCTTAGGGACCCAAACCATTTTGTTTTTAGACTTTTCTTTTGGATGTATGGGCTTATATAGCTTGTGTGGCTTTGACTTTGTGCAATTGTATGCTAAGGAATTAGGACCTTTAGAAATTTTGACTTTATGTGTAGAGGCATCCCCATTTTTATTTTTGAATCCCTTGGGTTTGGTGGAATGAGTGGAAGCTTTATGTTTATACAATGTGTGCATTGATTGGTCATGATTAGGATTTTTAGACGATTTATGGATGGAGGGATAAGGGATTGATAATGGGGATATTATTAGGTGCTGGGAGTAAAGTGGAGGTGACAGATTAGATGGAGGGATATTAGGAGCTGGAAGCAATGGTGGTAGAGTTGATGGTGGAAGGTGTATGGTCACATGCTTTTGACATTTGTAGGATGATGGAGGTGGAATGGTAACATATGTTTTAGGGATATGATAGGCTCTATGATGGAAAGTGGACTTGGGATGCATGGAGGAAGTACCAACATCTTTAGGTTGTTGTCCTTGGGGTGTAGGTCCAAGGCCATAAGAGCGTGGAGGGACTTTGACATGGACGGTCTCCAAAATATCTTGTTCATGAAGGTCTAGACCTTTACCTTGGTGGTTCATGTTTTGGAGTGTGCAATGGACAATGAGACTAGGTGTAGGTGGAACACTAGACATGAGTTCCTTATTGGATGGAGAAGATGAAGCAAGGGAAGATAATGGTTTTTTTTGTTCTAAGGAGGAACATTCATGAATGAGGGTGGAAAGACCATCAGGATATGATGGAGGACTTGCAATGGGGTCGATAGTGGGTGATGGAGGACCATTAGGATCTTGATTAGCATTGTGTTCACTTAGATCCAATGTATTTGTTTGATCTTCTATGTGTGCTTGGGAGGCATATGTCTCATCAAAGGAAGTGGATGTTAATAGATCATGGATAGGACTAGGTAGGGGGTGGATATGAGCAATGTAGGTTTCCTGCTCATGGATAGGTGAAGTGATAGGCTCTTGACCATGGAATGCATAAAGTTGGCTAAGAGGACCATCATGGTCTTCTTGATCATAAAAGGGGTCTTGATCAAAGATGGAAGGTTGATCATGAACAATATTAGGTATGTTATGAATGGGATCATTGGGAGGGTGTTGATCTTTATGTGGATGAGGGGGTAATGTTTCCACATGTTTAGGATTGTGCTCTTGAAATACCTCATGACTTATTGGAATGGAGGTGGAAGGGGATTTCTCATGGAGAGACTTGTCATATTCTTGATGGTCAACAACATAGGAGCATGATAGAGGGTGACTTGGACTTACGAGGGGAGACTCTGGAATTGGCTCAAGGGGTTGTGGATGACATGGTTGGCTTGAAGGACTTGGCATGATGTTTGAGGATTCTTTTGTATGTTCAGGTATACGTGTTGAATGACATGGCGATAGTTGATTCCTTGCTCGTAGCCCTTGGGTCACATCCTTTGGAGGTGTAGAGGTGGAAGGTGTTGGCTTAGGGTTTTGATTTTGATTGGATGATGGTATGATAAAGTTATAGGGTGCATGTGCTAGATTGGTATTTCCCTTGTCAAAGGTGGCATTAAGACTTAAAGGCTCTTGATTTTTTTGCCAAGGTAGACTTGGGCTCCTATGTTCTTCCAGTGATATTGATGGATGTGTTGATGTGGCATTGGCATGCGAAGAAGTGGATGGATTAGATTGGTCAATTTTATTTGATGGCTTAGATTTGGGCTTCTCAAAAAATTCAAAAATATTGAATTTGGATGATGTTGTTTTTGGAGAAGAGGTTACATTCATATTTCCATCAAAGGAATTCTTAGTTGTGCCCCCTTGGATTATGAATTTGGGCTTGTTTATGATTATGACCATTTTGATAATTGGTGACTAGGACTAGGTTGGTGATAGTGATGATGTGGAATGATTAGATTGGAAGACTTGGATTGATTAGGGTTGATGGTGATTGGATATGAATGTGTTGGAAGAATGTGTAGAGTGACTTTATGTGTTTGGTTTTTAGCTTGATTGGACAATGTTTAAATGAATCACACATGTACAACCATAAATCACTCACGCAAGACACATAAGCAAGTTTGAATTTTGAAATTTGAATAATGTAATAATGATTATTAAACAAGCACACATGGAAGACACATCAACAAGCCCTATGACTAGTCAAGTGGGGTATGGCCAATTAGGTCTCAAGCTAGTCTGCACAAGGTTGACTAAGGATGATTTGAAAGCCAAATCTTGCCACACAGCTGGGAGAAAGGGGTAACCCACCCTTCACCTTCACTTCCCAAAGGTATAAAGTTCTTTGGGGCTTAGCCAAGAGTGACAAAAATTTTAACTTCCAAACAAGCGTGTCTTTCGATTCACACTTCGATTGAGGTCGTCCCTAGGGGTGATGAAATCCCCTAGCAGGCCTCCTAGAAAGGGTTTGACAAAAGCAAACCAAGTGAGGTGCTTGTGATCACACACACACTTGATTCACGCTCACAATAATTAATTTCCCTTAGATTATAAATGAAATGTGTGTAAAACAGTTCAAGCACTTGTTCTTTTTAGATCCAAAATCAAGATGTGATGGAAGACAATGATTAATTTTAGACTCAATTTTTTGATATGTGATTGAAAACAAGATTCGTTTTAAGAGCCCAAATCCAAATGTGTGGCAAACAATGATTAAGAGATGAAGGATGAAACGAGTGCACCTGGTTATTTTTTCTTTCCAAATTGTTGTTGTGAGTGATAGTGTTGCTACTAGAGCTCCTTATGATCACCTACAAGATAAAAAAAAAAAATATTATAATGCAGCCAAAGAAAAGAAAAAGAAAAGAAAAAGACAAGTTCATCAAAAAATTTCAATTTCAGATACTTTTGACATAGCCGAATTAGATTTTAGTATTTCACGATTTTTTTGATCTGAAAAATGAAAAATCAAAGAAGAGACCCCTACTAATTTTCTAAGAGCTTTCTAGAAATGTAAAGAAGTAAGAAAAATTCCCTGTTTTTCTCTCAGAAACACGGATTTTTGAAAACCATATAGAAAACGAAGATCAAATTTTTTCGCATTATATTTGACCTCCAAACTAAATCATGTGGTTTTGTCCAAAATTGGTAGATATGCAAAAAGTCATCAAAACCTACAAAAACACCATTAAAAAGCCTTGTATGCACTTCACATAAACCCTTGTATGCACTACATGTAAACCCTAAATGTGTTAAAATGATAATTTTCATTCAAAAGTCAATTTGTGACAAAAATTATCAAAACCTACAGATAAATGTTAAAAATAGCACCTACCTGGCAATACCAAAAAATGTGTGGATCAAAAAATATGCATAATAATGGAAATAAAATAATATACTATTCAAGCACACCAATAAGACATTATATCAAAACAAAAAATAAAAGGTAAGTAAATGCAAACTCAATATTTTGCTTCGATTGTCGTCCTATTGTCCTCTATCTTCAGTGTTTTTGTTGATTCCATCTTTTGCTCTCAGATTTATGTGCTAGGCTCAACAAACTGTCTTCCTAAAGAATGAGATTTAAATGTGATGCATGATGCAAGATTAAGCTAGAATAAGACTAAGATGATGGAAGTAAACATGATGCTATGATACTAGAATGTTAAATGAATTAAATGCATGAACTCTAATTAATTGCCTATTACCAATGCTTAGATTCACACGGGTATTTATAGAGTTTTCGAAGGATTCTGATTGGCTGTCTTGATTAACGGTTGTGATAATTCCTGGCAAATCGAATGGTTGAAGATGGATGAAACTGAAGAGAAAATAGAAGAAAACCTAAAAACAAGATTTTTCTATTTTTATGAAAGAGGAAAAGATAAGAAGATAAGAAATCATCTTTCTTTAAAAATGATAAAAGAAAGATTTAAAAGTTGATAGATAATGAATTAAAAATTCAATTATTTATTTGTGGATGATATTCAACTTTTTCTTAATTAAATGAAATATTTAATTAAGCTTTTAAAGCAGAAGAAAGTTTGTGATAAGAAGAGAGCTTTAATCAGGATTTTTGAAAAAAGCAGAAGATCTCATATTTAAATAAAATATTTAATTATGATATGAGAAGAAAACAAAAGATTTCACAATTCAATAAAATATCTAATTGTGATTTAGAAAGAAAGCATAAGATCCTTTAATTAAATAAGATTTATTTAATTAAATCACTTTTATGAAATTAATTAAATGAAATTTTTAATTAATTAGAAGAAGAATTTTAAAATAGAAGAAAGAGAAATATTTAAACTTAATTAAATCAAAAGATTTAATTTAAATTCAAACAATGATAATTAATTTAAATAAATAAATGTAATATTTAATTAATTAAGTGGACGATGAAAATAATTAAATAAATATATTTCATTTAATTACTAAAGAAGAAAATAAGATGAATGAACAATATAATTAAATTCAATTAAATTTAATCATATGTAGAGGATTTAGATAAATTAATTAAACAATAAATATTTAATTAATTGATGATTATAGATACGACCATTTTATGTGTGCATACATTTTTCAATTATCCGTGCTTTTATTGCATTTTTCCTCGATTTTCTTTTGTATTTTCTCACAATGACCACCGCTTGCCGTGTTTTCAATCTCTATGACATCCTCTTTGATTTTTTAATTTTACTCGACTTTTCTCGATGCCTCAAGACTTTTCTTACTATTTTTGAATTTTTTAGACCTTCACGTTTCAATTTTCAGACTTTTTCTTTTATTTTTTGGTATTTCTTCTCAGATCTGGCTTCGATTTTTGTATTTCTTAGACTCTTTTCTCTGATTTTTGCATTTCTTTCCGTGACTTTTTCTCGCATTTTGTATTTCTTTAGACTTTTCATTTTGCATTTCTTCGTGACTTGTTCTCGCATTTTTTGTATTTCTTCTCGACTTTTCCTCGGGTGATGATAGTTGACTTAAACATACTATTTTGAGATGCATGTTATCGATTGGTTCGTCAACAAATCCTTCTAGCTGATAACTTGTGGTACCCTCAACCGTGACCGCAATAACCACATAAGTGGGCCTGTTTCAATTTGGTTCAAACTTTCCTTTCTTTTCTCTGTCTTGCTGATTTTGTGGATTTTCTTTCAGAACTAGATCACCCACCTGAAAGGTACATGGCTTTACTTTGTGATTATAGCTGCGAGACATCATCTGTTGGTATGCTTTCAAATGGTCAGCTGCTCTCTTTCTCTTTTCATCTAGAAGTTCTAACTCTTGTAGTCGGGAAACTCTGTATTCATCATCTATTATGAGACCTTTCTGTGATACTCTTAGTGATGGTATTTCAACCTCTAAAGGCAATATGGCTTCTGCTCCATAGATGAGAGCAAAGGGTCTTTCTCCCGTTGGCGTTCAAACACTAGTTCTGTAAGCCCACAAGGAGGAATTGAGTTGAACATGCCAATCTTTCCCTAAATCATTTATGGTCTTTTTCAAAATCTTTAGTATAGTCTTGTTTGAGGCCTCTGCTTGGCCATTCCCTTGTGGATAGTAAGGCGTTGAATATCTGTGCTGAATATGGAATCTTTCACAAAGTTCTTCAACATCTTGATTCTTGAAAGGTCGACCATTATCTGTAATAATAGCATTAGGAATACCATACCGACAAATAATGTAGTTGAGTATGAAGGATGAAATTTGTTGTCTGGTGACTTTAGAGAGAGGTACCGCCTCAATCCACTTAGTGAAATATTCTGTCGCCATGATGATGAACTTGTGCCCATTTGAAGATGAAGGATGAATTTTTCCTACTAGATCTAACCCCCATTGAGAAAATGGCCAGGTTGGTGTGAACGAGTGAAGTTCTTGGGCAGGAGCATGAATAAGATTCCCATGAATCTAACATTTTGAGCATGTTTTAACAAAAGTGAATGATTCCCTCTCCGTTGTAGGCCAGTAGTATCCCATTCTAATCAATTTCTTAGATAAAGTTAGTCCACTCGAATGAGTACCACAAATGCCCCCATGAACTTCTTGTAAAGCTTTGTCGGATTCGTCACGTTCAAGACATCGAAGTAAAGTACCATCAAGACCACGGCGATAAAGGGTATTAGCGATAAGGGTATAGCGAGAGGATTGTCGGATAAAGTTACGTTTTTGGTTACGGGACAAGTCAGGTGGTAAAATATCATTTTTCAGGTAGGCATAAATTTTACCATACTAGGGTGAATCGGACCCTACCAAGTGGTAGATAATTTGGCTTTCGGGTGTGTCATAAGTAGGTGTAAATAACTGTTCCACCAGAAATTCATAGTGAGTCTATTTTTCTGGGAGTTGTATCAATGAGGCGATCGTAGCCATAGCATCAGTTGCTTTGTTATTAAGCCTTGGAATTTGTGTGAATTGGATGTCCACAAAGTACTTCTTGAAGTCATCGACCATCTTTTTGTATGGCAACAATTTGTCATCTTTAGTCTGATAATCATCATTGATTTGGTTAATGACTAACTGTGAGTAACCATAAACTTGTAGCTCGGCAATCCTCCATTCCAATGCTGTCTTTAATCCAGTGATTAGCGCTTCATATTCGGCTATGTTATTGGTGCATGGAAACATTAGCCTATATGACCGAGGAATGGTATGTCCTTGAGGGGTGACAAAGAGAATTTGCTTTGCCCTCGACCAAGAAGTGCTGAGTGCAAAAGAACCATCAAAACATATGACCATAGCGCTTGATCACAGCTGAAAACATCAAGATCTCGAAATTCAATGTGCAAGGGTGCTCTACTTGTAGGGAGCCGCCTCATAGTTGATTAGTGATAACTTGTCCCTTGATTGCTTTGCGATCAACGTAGTGGATGTCAAACTCACTCAAAATCATGACCCATTTTGTTAACCTTCCTGTTAGTGATGCTTTAGTTAGTAGATACTTGAGTGGATCAATTTTTGAAATAAGATTGATTGTATGAGTTAGCATGTAATGTCAAAATTTTTGTTAAGCAAAGACTACTGCTAAACAAGCCTTCTCAATGAAAGTGTAGTTGAGTTCATGCTTGTTAGTGTTCTACTGATGTAATAGATTGCATGTTCTTTTCCTTCACGGTCTTCTTGTGCTAATGATGCCCCCAAAGATGTCTCTTTGCTGTGGCAATATAAAGGCTCAATGGTTTGTCTCGATTTGGTGGTACTAGAACTAGTGGGTCTTATCAGTAATTACTTGATTTGTTGAAATGCCAATTCACATTTGTCATCCCATCTAAAAGGAACATTTTTATGTAGGAGATGTGTGAACGGTAGACTTTTGTTAGCCAATTATAAAATGAATCTTCTAATGGACTAAAGTTGCCCTTGTAATGATCTCAATTGATTGATGTTCTTTGGGGGAGGCATCTCCATGATTGCCTAAACTTTAGCAGGATCTACTTCAATTCCCTTTTCTGAAACTATATATCCTAAAAGTTTTCCAGATGTAACCCCAAAAACACATTTCTTGGGATTTAGGCGAACTTTGAATTTTTCCAATATGGTAAATATTTTGTATTAATATTTCCAAGGTGTGTCCTTCTCTCGTGTATGATTTTACAATATGTCATCATCTACATAATCTTCCATGAATGTGTGCATCATGTCATGAAAGATCGTAGTCATAGCTCTTTGATAAGTAGCCCCATCGTTCTTTAGGCCGAAGGGCATGACATTCCAAAAGTACGTTCCCCACGAACAAGTGAAAGCTATTTTCTCTTGGTCTTCGGGTGCAATCTTGATTTGGTTGTAACCATAGAAACCATCCATTAATGAATACATGGCATGGCCAGCTATTAAATCAACTATAGTGTCAATGCTTGGAAGTGAAAAATCATCCTTAGGGTAAGCCTTATTAAGATCTCTGAAATCAGTGCACACTCTAATGCGTTTATCTGGCTTTGCTACTAGGACAATATTGGAGATCCATTCT
>VDFB02142943.1:0-14072 GCA_007258455.2 Sequoia sempervirens | reverse complement strand
GCACTTGAAGAAACACCCAATCTCCAATTGCAAACTACCGATAAATTTTATGCACATCAACATACTTCTTCGGTCTATCTTGAGCTGCTACAAGATGCTCTCGTCCATGTGAGCTACCTACTGCTCCATGTCTCAAAGCATTTTGAGTCCAAGGAGAATCCTATCCTCTAAATGATCCCAACTCAAAGGGGTATGACAAGGACATCGTTATAGAGCCTGGAAAGGAACCATGTTGATCAAACTATGGTAACCATTGTTGCAAGAAAACTTGACCAAATGCAGATTATCCTCCCAACATGATTGTTGGTTCATGACATACATACGGAGCATATCCTCGAACACCTGATTGACCCTCTCAGTTTGACCATCTATTTGTAGATGGTAGGCCGAGCTAAAGTTCAATTGAGTCCCTAAGGACCGAAGCAAAGATGTCCATAAAGTAGATGTGAACACTGAATCTCTGTCATAATTATTCTTTGTGGTATCCCATGCAATCGAACAATGTCTTCCATGAACACCTTGGCTACTGAAGAAGTAGTATAGGAAGATCGAATACGAGAGAAATGGGCTACCTTGGTCAATCTGTCAATAGTGACCATGATAGCATCATGCTGCGTAGAAGAAATAGGCAAGCCAACAATGAAATCCATGGAGATAATGTCCCACTTCCATTATGGAACAAGATGAGGCTGCGAAAAACCTGTCGGATGATGATGCTCAGCCTTAACCCTCTGACATTCTAGACACCTAGCCACAAAATTGGCAATATCCCGCTTCATTCCTACCCAAAAGTATAGCAAGCGAAGATTCATATACATTTTCTTAACTTCGGTGTGCGCTTAATAAGGTGCCCAATGCGCTGCAATCAAGATTAGGGTGTGAAGACCCTCTACATGAGGTACATACATTTAGCTCGCAAATCACAAGACATCGTTAGAATCTAGTGACTATCTAGCAAGTTTTCCTTCCAGAGCTCTGCCAGACTCAAATTTAGATTTCACTCTTGATACCAATTGTCTGAGGAAAGAGCGATGAGGATCTGACTCCTCAAATCTACTCCAAGAGTTATTGTCGTTATCTCATACCTTTGTTGGCTCAGAGCATTTTCCACCACATTCTCTTTGCCCTTGATATACTTTACTTCAAAATCGTATTTGCACAAGAATTCCATCCACCTTCTCTATCTTGTGTTTAGGTTTGGCTATGTGAAGATGTATTGCAGACTATGATGATCAATATGCAACTCAAACCAATGCCCTAAAAGGAAGTGTCTCCATCTTAGCAAAGCATGTACAACTGCAGCCAACTCAAGATCATGTGTGGGGTAGTTCAATTCATTATCCTTAAGTTTGTGGGATTCATACGCAATCACTTTCCCTTCTTGGATCAAAATGACCCCTAAGCCTTCCAGCGAAGCATCCGTACACACTACAAAATTCCTTATAGGGTCTGACACTGCTAGAATTGGTGCATTGGTTAGCCTTTCCTTAAGCATTACAACACCTATCTCAAATGTTCCTCATGTTCCTCCATAGACTTGGAATAAATTAGAATATCATCGAGAAACACAAGGATGAATGTATCCAAATATGTTTAGAACACTCCACTCATTAAGCTCATGAAGACTGAAGGTGCATTTGTCAACCCAAATGACATCATAGTGAACTTGGAATGTCCATATTGAGTGTGAAATGTTGTTTTATGAATATATGTTTCTGTAATAGGCAACTGATGATACCCTGATTTGAGATCAATCTTAGAAAATACCTTCACCCCTTTTATTTGATTGAAAAGATCATCAATTCTGGGGAGGGGATATCAGTTCTTCACTATTACTTTGTTCAACTACCTGTAATCAATACACAAACGAAGGGAACCATCATTTTTCTTTACGAATATTACGACTGCTCCCTAAGGGGAAACACTTGGGTAGATAAACCCTTTAGCCAACAGCTTCTCCAATTGCAGATGGAGTTCTTGAAGTTCCTACATTGTCATCTGGTATGGAGCTTGAGATATAGGCTAAGTTCTAGGTACCAGATCAATCCTGAAATCTATATCCTGTTTTGGTGGCATACCCAATATCTCACTCAGAAATACATTTGAAAACTCCTTAAGGAGAGGGTAATCATCCAATGATACCTCTCAACTATCCTCTAACTCCAAATCATTCACTGATACTACAAAAAGATGACAACCCTGCTAGAAACATCTCTTCAATTGCATGGTAGAGATCATTCACAATGAGATGGGCCTCTGAATACCCACAATCTCCATGTCCTTTCTGGAATCATCAATGCACCAGACTACTTTATGGCGATAGTCTATCATGGAATGATGCACACTCAACCAATCCATACCTAAGACAACATCATATGATCCAAGTGGTAGGATTCAAAGGTCCACCTTGGTTGTTAATGCCCCTATATTTAGACTACACCCTTGAACAAGAGTCTTTACTACAACCTTTGACCCTGAGGAAAACTCAACTTGCCACTTTATGCCTTGCCTAGTTGCCACCAGTCTACATCGCTCTACTATTGAAGGAGATATAAATGAATTAGATGCACCAAAATCAAAGAGTATGGAAATACTAGTGTTATGCAACACACGTGTTGTCTGAACGATGGTACCCTGATGGTCTGCTTATCGATTATCTACTATCACAAAGACTCGGTGAGCTCTTATCACATCGCTCACTATTAGCATCAAAACAACTGGTCTTTGGCTAAATCCTGAGGTTCCCTTTTGTGGACACATTCTAGTAATATGCCCTTGCTGCCCACATGAATAACAACCAATACCATGACCAAATCCTATGCGCCCTGAGGGAGCATTTGACTACTGAAAGCTTCCTTGACTAGGAGCTAACTGAAAACTTGGTGTAGGTTGCTCAAAGTGATTCTGACGAGCTCGGTTATGATTCTGATCCCTTCGAACTAAGGATAACCACCTTGCTGAGATGAAGATATTTTATGCTTCAATTACGACTGCTACTACTAATGTTGTTATTGTTGTTGCTATTGACCCCCTTTAGAGGGCACATAATGATTCTTGGAAGATCCTACAGCTTGTGTTCATCTTCCGTGAGAACCAAAACCAGGTGTTGGCACACTACCAATCTGCACTCATGTGTGACCACCCAAGGCCATAGCCAAATTTTCTTCACTTAGTTAAGCCTTTTCAATAGCTACTTCCATCATCTTCGGTTTGAGGACTCGCACGCCACCACTAATTCACGTGTTTAATCCCCAAACAAAATTTTGAACTAAAATTCTCTCATCATGGTTGATTCCTGCATATTTCTTCAATTAATAAAATCATTGCTCATATTGTTCAACATACATCAAAATTCACTTTAGGTCATGAAACTCATCTTCCCTACGTTGCTTCCAATGATCTGAAAGGAAGCGAGCCCTAAACCTATCCAAAAATAACTCCCATGTGACCATGCTGATATCCAGATGTAACTTTTCCTCTTCCAGCCACCACCAAGTGGATGTGAAGTCTCGTAGATGCATGATTGCACACTAGGCTTTGGAATTTCTACCATAGGGGTGCATCACAAAGCATCGATCCAAATTGATTAGCCATGTTTCCACTTACAAACTTCCTCTGGTACCATTGAACGTAGGCGGATGTGCTCTCAACAAGTCTCTCATATACCAGCTAGCACAACATCCTGATCTGTCATTGTTTCCCTCTCCCTTGGTGACCTTTCCATTTCTCTCTCAAACCATTGCTCCTCCTGCGGCCTAGGTCCCAACCAACCAAAAATGTCCTCAAGAAGGTGATGCAATTTTCCACCTCCTAAGTTTGGTTATCCTGGGTTTTTTCCTCCGTCTCCTAGATTATTTTGAGAGCTCTAACATTCATCCTGTTCTAAACTTTGAGAGCTTGGAGATGATGAACTTTGTTGGTTTGTTCTATGACCAACACCCCGACCTCTTCCTCGGCCACATCCTCTACCTTGAGGCATGATTTTGCACAATCAAGATATGGGTACAAGTGAGCTCAAGATTTAAATGCAAAGGTTGCCTAATGGACTTAAACTACCTAGAGAACCCAACATTTGTAACCTGGCTCTGATAGAATCCACCAAGAAACCTAAATCTAAGGAAAACTTAGCTTGATACTAAGGCTCATTTATGTCAGGTCTTCATGCATTAGGTTTATTTAGGGTTCATTGTTATTTTTCTATTAAACATGAGGGGTAAATTTTTTTTAAGAATTGGTTGGTATCTGAAAGATAGAAGTACATTTAATCTAAGTCTGATCATTCAAATGTTACTCAATAACTTCATTAAATCAAAGAATTTGGAATAATATTTTATGAACTCAATTTAACTTGCATACATTCAAGTATATTTAGCATTAAGCATTCAAAAAATTGGTAGAATCAAAATATTTATAATAAAAATTTATGTATTTATATTTTTTGGAACATTTTCTAGAATATAAAGCATCTATTCTAAAATAAAGCATAAAAAATTACTTAAAAAGTTACAAATTTCCTAGGTATTTTCCATGCATGACTCAAGAAATAGCTAAATAAGAGCAGACCATTCTATACTTCACCAACCTTCTTCATAGCTAGGCATAGAATGACACAAGAGTTTAAAGTAAGGGGGGAATCATTTTCTACCAGATAGTGTTAGTATGCACCCTTAAACGATGCAACAGTCTTATTCAATATGATCATTCAACTACGTAAGATTACATATCAAAAAATAGCTTTGAATTTGGCTCTGATATTAGTTAACTTCTAATGAAACATACATGTTTTTAGTATTGAATGGAACAAAAAATAGGAAAAATAATAAAACTTGAAAAAGTTTTAATTCTCCAACATCCACAAATTTTGAACTTAAAATAAAATAAAGCAACTAATGGCCTTTTATAGAAACAAGGGCCCAAAGACTTTGAGTTTAATCCCATAAAATAGAATCAAAGAAACAAATCAAAATGCAACATGTGGCAAGTGACAATTGGCATCAAAACTTTCTAGGAAAAGTAAAAGATATTTTGACTATTCTTCAACAATAGTCTTCAAACTTTGGGCTCCAAGTCATGGGTACTTTGCACAGAAAGTAAAACTATCAACAATCTTGAAAACCTTCAGGATTAAGTGTCTTCTTTGAGTCTGAGAGAAAACTTACAAAATTCATTTCAAAACTCTACTCGTGCACAAAAATTTCAGCCTCTGATACCCATCTACCTATTGTTATTCCTTGGACTCTTGGTATGAGGACTCATCTTCACCCCTTCTTTGTTGATAATCACAAAAAGCAATCAACACTTGATGTATATGTTCTTTTGGAATGCCTTGAATTACCTTCCAGTTATATTTATGTCTAGCATATTGTTCTAATATTTGAATGATATTTTCATTTCTTTATATTTACTTTTGTCTCATATTTGCTCATAGCATTCTTACACATTATGATATTATCTATGACTTCTCGACTTAATGACTGAACATGATCCTTATTCACCTTTTCAATCCATTCCTTAAAGCTTTTACTTCCTTGCCATCATGTCCAAAAGTTTGAGGAAGATAGCTTTGTTGAGCTAGCATTTCAGTAAAGCTCTCATCTTTATCTATCAATATTTACATATCTTAGTGACCTTTTCTAACCCATTTACACATTCTGATAAAGTGTCACTTTCCCAACGTAATTGTATCCTCCACTTCTCAAATAACAAAAATTCATGTCTCATGACTATCCTATCATTTAGCAATTCTCAGACATCCATTTGAAGAACCTTTAGCCTTCACCCTTCTAAATCGTTATGTTCTCAGAAAAATTGGAATTCACCCTCAAGGCTTCTAGAATTATCATGGCAATGGTATGCATCCTTACACTTCCTAATTGCATCCCTTATTTACTCTTCACCATGCCTCATCAGGTACTCCATCCATTCTTCAAGCATGCCTACCTTATGGCTAATTGATGTAATAGCAGCTACCTAGTCATTGGGCATTAACACTAGATTCTATGGAAATTCATTTTGTGATTGACCATATTGGGCTAGTGACCTGATGAAATTCTCTAGGCAAGCAATATGTTCCTTTAACTTTCTTTTCTTTTTCTTATTCTTCTTCACTCAGGTGACAATCATTTCTAAAATTACTTTCATCTATTCTAACTCCTACTCCCATGATGAATGTCCTACATCAATTATCGTCACCCTATAATCCCTAGTTGTTATCTCATGCTTACTCTTTTCTTCTACTAGAGTAGCTATCTGAAGAGTTCTTCATCCATTTGCATTCCCTTTCACAACATGTCTTGTCTTTGCTCTGACTCTAGGTTTAGGGGTTTCTATTCCTTGTGTTAAACTTTTGAAATCTAGAGGAACCAATTCCACCTCCAACAACAAAGCCAATTGCTTGATTAACTAGTCAGGTGCTTCTTCATTCTTTTCTACCTCTTCAGTCTTACCTCGTTCTTGATGATTAGCATGTTCAGGAACTTCCGTGAGCCTAAACCTTCAACATTACACATCACAACCTTCAGAACTTTAACATTCTTTATCCTCATCGGTATGGACTTATAATTACCTTGATCTATTACTGTCTCTCCTCTTTGAGACTTACATTTTCTTGTCATGGCCTATTTTTAGCATCCTTTTCCTATTTTCTTAAAACATTAGGATTCTCATAATTTTTTGGTTCATCACTGAAGGTCTATGAGGACTCAATACCTTTTTTCTTATCCTAGCTTTCTACAAATTCTTCAGAAGTCTATGGTTGCTCAATATTCTTTTCATCCCTTCAATGTGAAGGCTAATCCTTAGTGATAGCTTCTTCATCAAAAATAGAAATAGGACTCTAAACTATAGTTTCCTATGTTTCTCTTACATTTGTTTCTTTAGGGTTTCACACTTATTGAGTGATCCTATTATAAAATCTTGTTCTTTTCTATTTTCGAGGTATGACCCTGCATTAAGCACTTCTTCCACTACTAGATGCATCATTATATCTCCTTTTGATCTTTTTTCTTTAAATTGTTTTAGATTGAATGTTTATTTTCAATTCCACTTCTAATTTTTTGAATATTATTATAAGAAAGGAAGATTATATGCATTATTAGGTCCAGCCACATAGGGTAGTTAAACCTAGTGTGAAATTATCAAGGGTGATATTTTATGATGATACTTTTATCCCTCGCTTTAGTGAGAGTATAAAGTTATGCTCGAAATCATACTAAACTAAGGATAGGTTAAAAAAGGTTCAATTTATTGGGTGAATATTTTGTAATCACTTGATTAATTACAAAATGGTTATTTCAACCACAACTACATGATGAGATATTAATCTCTCCTCTCAAAAAGGGGAGGTTCCCTTCTTACTGCTCTCTAAACCAACTAGTAACTAGCCTATATTATGTACACTAAATTTTTTCCATTAGGTGTTACAATCATCATTTTCTATTTTTTTAGAAAATATGTTTTTCCTTTTACAACAATTTACTATTACGATAAGTAATCCACTTCAACTAGAACCTAAAGTTTCCAATTTGAGATTTATTGATTTCCCTCCCCTAATACTTTTATTTAAGAATTATTTTATTATATCCTTTTTTTTTCAATTTGGTAATATTTTTATTTTAAAAAATAATCCCAAATTTAAATTTTATCTTATTTTAAATATATAATCTTTAAATAATTTTATTTTTGAACATAATATATTTTTAAATTTTAATATTATTTTAATTAAAAAATGAATATCAATCAAAATCATTTTTATTTCATAAACATCATGTTTTCTCCCCTACTACTATAAATGTTCAACCTCCCATAGAACTTGAGATTAAGAATATTTTTCAGTGATTTGATCCATTGGTAGGAATGTTCTGATATTTCTTCCTACAATAAATTGGAGAAAATGATATTTTCTACCTAAGGTTAACATCTTTTTTTGGTCCTTGCTGCAAAATAAAGTGCTAACTGTGGATAATCTTAGCAAAAGAGGTGTTTTTCTCCCCAATAGATGCTACCTCTGTAAAAGCAATGCTGAATCGGTTAACCACCTCTTTATCCACTTTCATTTCTCCTATATGGTTTGGGACAAGCTTCTGAAATGTTGGCATTTTTCTTGGATCCCCTTGAAGTTGGTTGAATATTTTTTTGTTCAACGGAAAGCCCCTTCTCTCAACCCCTTTATAAAAAACTTTGGGCTTTCTCATTCCCCCAAGTGACTTGGGGAATTTGGAAAGAGAGAAACAATAGGATCTTCAGGGATAAGGAGTTGTTAGAGGAAATTTTATTTGAAAGAATTCTTAGGATGATTAAAGAAAAATTCTCTATTGTTCCCTTTAGGAGGACAAGATTGAGACTGTGGTTTGCTCTCCTTATGACAACCTGATTGCTAGGGAATGGAGAATCAAATGGGATATTTCCAATGTTCCTAATACAACCAAAAAGTCTAGGGAGGGAGTTTGCTGGAGTTTTCCTATGGATGGCTGGGCCAAAGCCAACTTCGATGGCATGGCCAAAGGAAATCTAGGGAAGGCTGGGTGTGGTGGGGTCCTAAGCGACTCGGCAGGTAACTTTATGGGAGCCGTTGCCACCCCTTTGGGGGTCCAAACTAATCACGTGGCGGAAGCGGCAGGTGCTTATTACATAATCAACCTTGCAGTGGAAATTAAATGTAAAAATTTATGGCTTGAAGGTGATTCAAAAAATATAATAGATAGCCTTTGTGGTAGGTCCCAAACCACATGGTCGATTAAAAACTAGATTGAAGATGCTAAGGTTTTACTTAGTAAGTTTGACAGAATAAAAATCAGTCATACTTACTGTGAGGCGAATGCTATAGCGGATTTTTTTGCCAATGAGGGAGTTAAGAGTGATAAAATCCTCATGTGGCACAAAAGAATTGACCTCCATTCTGATGTTCAAGCTTTAATGGTGCTCGATGCGGTGAATGGAAAAGTGGCGGCTTCTTGTAATAATGAGGAAGGTACGAGTCATGACTAACAAAATAAGTAGACAATATGGGGCCGTGAGGATTCAGTAGATAAATGATTTACCTTGGCACGCTTTGTGGGTCCTGTGAAGCAAAGGAACTATCTGGAACAGGTTCTCCGTTCGCAACAGTATTCACACCGAGATCTCAAAAATGGGCGGGGAACGAAAGAGGGTTGAACCTACCAGTTTCGAGTCACACACCAAGAACACTAAAGCGTGGAGCAAAATAAGAAGGGGTGGCTTACTTCTGTTCATCGAGAAACTCCATGGACCTCAGGAGGAGATTACTGATTTCTTCGAGAAAAATTGGAATAATGGGGAGGTTCTCCTCTTCGGGAGGAAAGTTCAGATTGATGAAGCTTTGATAGCGGAGGTGACAGGTATCCCGATTGAAGAGCATAAATTTTTTAGAGACAGGAAATTTTCTGACGAAGCTGTGATGAGGTTTCCTAAGGCCGAAACGGAGAAGCAAAAACTTGTCAAGATGACGAACAGTTACTATGAAGCGGACACCATAAAAGCTTTATGGAGAAAAGTGCTAAGGGTTATTATGGAGTACATCACTCTTGACGGCCACTTCACTAGGGTTTATGGATATCACTTCGTGCTGCTCAATCACTTCCGGCATAAGGTGTGTGTTTCCATCCCTTTCTTCTTGCTCTGTTCCCTGAGAAATAGCTTTTCTGACCATAGTAGGAGCCCTAAAAGATACCCGATTCTTCACACGGGTCTTTTAAGGCTCATCTATGAGCACTTTCAGAATATGCCTGCCCTATCAAACCCTATAGCCCCTTTGGAGCATGATGAGGACGATACTAAGCCTAGGATATCTGAGACTAAAGTTTCTTCTAGCCGTGTCAAGCTCTCCTCGCTTCCCCTGCCCCCCCTTCTGCCTCTGGCCGATCCCCCCAGCCTTCTGGTGCCTGCTCTGTTCCTGCCCCTAGCCGCACAAACCCTAATGCTAAATTGGCAGGCTCTAGTTCTCTGGCTAACAAGTTAGTTTCCTACCCTGATGACTCTCCTATTGTTTATGCTAAAGCGGTCGAGGTCAGTCTTGAGGATCCCCACTTCCCTCAGAAATTTCAATAGGAGAATTGTAGCCCTCCCAGAGGTGCGGAGTCGGTTAATTTTGGGGTCAATTCTGATAGTGACCCCCCTTTTGACTTCATTGGAACTGCCAAGAGATGTTCTGAGGACCAATTTAATTCTACCAAATGGTTATTTTATGAAATCAGTGAGTTGAAGAACAAAAATCTGTCTCTTCATAGTAAGTTGGGGGAAATTGAAGCCAAAGTTGCAGGGCTAATACAACTCGAAGTGGATAAGAATAGCTTTGTGAAGGATAACATACAAAAGGACAGCACTGTTGAAAATGATCTTGATAAAATTAAAAGAACCATGAAAAAAATTGCTGATCAAAACTGCAGAATTTCCAAACATAACTCTTTAATCATCAAAGCCATGACCGAAAGATTGGAGAAAACCCAAAAAAGAGCGTTGACTGTCGACCTTGATAAGGAGAAAGACCAGGATGAGGAAGCGGGGATCTCTAGGTGCACCAGATCGAGTATGAAAAGAAAAGCCCTGACTACCCCAAATATGACTCAGATTTTCATGGAGGGGGTCCAGGATATGGTGGACCTGGAAGAGGTTGCTAACGAGCTTCTGAAGTTTATGGATTAGCTGTGGCTGGGCCTAGTTTTTTCTGTTTTCCTGCCGTTTGATGGCTTTTTTGTGGCTTTTTGTGGCTGTCTGTTTTTGCTGGTTTTTATCTCTATGGCAGCCTTTTTGTCTTTCGGACCTCTGTTTTGGTCTTTGCTTGTAATGTTACTTTGTGGTTTCGGGTCCCTGTAAAACCCGTTTATCCCATTTATCAAAAACAATAGTGAAGACTAGGTACCTAAAACTTTTGTATGTATACATCTATGTGTTGTGTAATTACAAGTCACCCTTAAATCATACAATATTTCCTCTAATCTAATATTTGTATTAATTTTAAGAAATTCAAAATAGAGTTTTAAAAAATTCTAATATTCAAAAATCTTAAGTAGTTTATTTGTGTAGTTTGTCTAGTCAAATAAATTTAGAATTGAGTTATATTTTGGATTTCAATGAATTAATAAATAGGATCAAATGTGCAAAGGCTACCCCAAATTTAGAGGCAAAATTTATATCTTTCATTGTTATATGAATCCAATTTTAAAACTTAATCGTTATTTAAATTATTATTGGACATGGACAAAAGTTATTAGTTAAAGATGTATTTCTCAATCACAATTGTAAGCAAAAAGAAATTGTTAGCTAGCTATAAAGAGTCTTCCAAACTAGAGTGTGTCTAGCTTCTTTGATTAAGATCGTGAAATTTTTCCATTGGGAGAAAATTTCCTCGCATATATTTGAAAACATCAAGACATTAAAAGTAATTCTCTACAAATATTTCCTTGAGCCAATGCAACAAATGCAAAAAATCTTTGCTCTCATGGAAGTGAAAAGTACCCTTACAGATTCTAGTCTCAAAAGTTTACCCTTGTTCTTCATAACTTCATTAGATCATCTTAAGAGCATTATGCTAGACAACAAGTAGATACAATTGGTATATATGAGAAAATTCAAACCGAATTTCCAAGGCTTTGATGCATTATAAGGATTTTAGAGGGTTGAATTTTCATGAAGGTAATGATGAAGAGGATAGGATTTTTTTTCAAGTGAAGGCTCCTCACTACCTTCTTTTTATTTTATCACACATATGTGCATAGGATCATATATTCATTACATTTGTTGGTTAGGATGGTACTATCATACATCATCAATTGGAAAAACTCCAAAGACTCACTTTCCTTTCCTTGGCATACGTTGCTAATTTATAGGAGGTGAGGTCCTTGTGGAGTTGGGTAATATTATAACCTTAAACCAACTAGATTTGAAATACACTTAGTAGGAGAGTAGAGGGTTTGTAGCTTAGATGAGATATCAAAGAAGCAAATAATTCCTGGATATGGATGATATGGATCATTCAATGGTAGATAAGCATTGGGTTCATGTGCTTGGAATATATTGTCTAATCTAACAAAGATTTACCTGACTGACTCTAGATTTTAAAGTACTATATACCATCTCTCCTAAGCCTAACTCACTTATTTCATCTCAATATTTTAGGGAATTCATTTTATTCCCCATTTCCAACTCTGTTTCAAAATTTCCCATCCTTGGTGTTCGTTGAACTATCTTATTGTAGTTTCAATGGTTCATTCCCTTAAAATTTCTTGCATTGTCCAACCTTGTGAAATTTTGACTTTTCAGGTAACATCATTCTAGGAGTAATTCTTCACTCCAATGATGATAAATTTTTAAATCAAATTAGCAATGGGGAATTAAATGAATTCATCAAAAGATCGAGATGGAATGAGTGAGGCTTAGGAGAGAAGGTATCGTATTTGAAAGTCCATTGTTAGCAAGATGAATCTTTAGATTAGATAACCTACCAAGAACATCACCCTAATTCTCTTTTGTTATTGAAAGATTCATATCATCCATATCCAAATATTCCATACTTCTCAAATCTCTCGTCGATTTTGTAAACATTTTAGTCTCCAAGAAGTTGTATTTCAAATCAAGGTGGTGCAAGGTTATAATATTACCCAACTCAAGATAGATCTTGTCTCTAATATCAATATCATATGTGAAGGAAAAAAAGTGACCCTTTGGAGTTTTTTGAATTGTGGAGGTATGATAATACAATTGAAGGCTTTTGACAACTTAAAATTATAGGATTTTGGAGGTAAAATATGTCATATGGAATTTTCCATAGGCAATCCATTTGAAAGAGTAAAAATTTCCCTATGGTTTCTCTCTCACTACCATCCATTGAATCTCCAAACATTGACAGGCCAAGATTAGGTGAGTGTAGGTGTAGGAAAAAATATCCATTTTTCACGCTTAATTTGGGAATGATTAACATGAAAATAAAAATTATGTGGCCTTGATTTGGTTTGTAATGTGTTCTACACATTCACATTAAGTTTAGGGCTCTTTTAAGCTAAATAGACCTAATTAAATTGTCTTAATTTAGTTTTGTAATGTGCATTTATTTACATATTCACACTAAATTTTAGGCCCTCCTTCATTTCTGACATTTGAAATCATCATTAATAGGCCCTTAAGACCCTTTAAGATCAATAAATACACTTAATATTCTAAACCCCTGACATTTCCTCAGCTTACAAAGCTATGGTGGGACCCATACGCCACCTTAGGCATATGAGTCTACCCCAGATGAGACCTATAAGCCACTTGGGTGTATGAGTCCCATTTGGTCCCTTTTTAGGGTTTTGAGTGGGAAATCAAGGTTTTCAATTCAGAGTTTATGAATGTATTTGGGATCTAATAAATGGTAAATTAGATGGAGTGCCTATATAATTAAGGTTTCAAATCATTATTTCACCTAAGCAACTTTATGCAAGCATCCTAAGAGTTCACAATAGTACTATAGAGCATTCAAGAGCATTTCAAGAGCATTCAAAGGGCATATTTGAAGAAGATTATTTTAACATTCAAGATCCATTATCATGTGAAAGGCTTGATGTATCATGCATATGGTTTAGAGCTAATGTTGTGATGTATTGTTCAATATTAATTCAAAGTATTTAAAGGAATTATCTTTCATCAAAGTTCATGATCAAGATCAACATTCATTGAGGCTAATTCATGCATGTTTACATATCTATAAGGTTTCAAACATGGTTCTATTGTTTCATCTTATGTTTCATATTTCATTTCAATCATGTTTCATTTGTCATTAAGGTTTGATTACTAAAATGGGGTTTGACCAAGGCAAACCCCTATTCCCTAACAAAACAAATTTTTTATCTTCTTTAATGTGTGATTGTAGATCTAGGTGGTTTACAGCTTGAAGATCCTTCAAAGATTAAGTTGCATGATTGAATAAAGTTGTCATAGTTGTCAAGAAGTTGTCATCTTCATGGGAAGTCACTTACAGGCCAGAATTCAAGCTTTTAGACTCAGAGATTGGGTATGAGAGAAGGTACAAAAGATCATTAGAGCGTACTTGAGTTTTAGAAAAACCCTAATACTGGGAC
>VDFB02142942.1:0-16274 GCA_007258455.2 Sequoia sempervirens | reverse complement strand
ATGGTTTGAGGTCAAGTATACAAGAGGAGATGGCACTAGTTAGAGCTATATGATAATGGAAGATGCTTATCAAATAGCATTAAAGATAAAAGAAAGGATGAACAAGAGGTTTGAGAATAAACAAAAGGGAAAGGATAGAGCTTATGTGTAGCAAAAAGAGGATGAACAACAGATTAGAGACATTAAGGGCAATAAGGATGAAAGATGTGAAAGCTCAAGCAAGTCCCGTGATCAAAATTTTAGAGGGAGAGGAAGGTCGGGTAGAGGATTTGAAAGAGGAAATTACAAAATAACTTGTTTTACATGTGGGGAAGATGGTCACAAATCATATGACTATTCTCATGAAGAGGAAAGACCAAGGAAAAGAACTGAAAATCATAATAGAACAAAAAACATAAATGGGGAAGATGCACATTCAACACATTTTGAAGAAGCAGAAGATGGTGAAACTTTGATGGCAGGGAGAACCCTCTTGAATGAAGATGGTAAATCAATTCAAAGGAGATGTTTGTTTAGGACAAGATGCAAATGCAAAGGTAAAGTTTGTAATGTCATTATTGATGGTGGTAGTATTGATAATCTTGTTTCTATAGAGATGGTTGAGAAATTGCAGTTAGAGAGAAAGAGGAACCCACATCTGCATAGGATCTCATGGTTGTAGGATGGTCACAAAGTGTTGGTGAATGAACAATGTGTGGTAAGATTTAAGATTGGGATTTATTATGATGAAGTCTTGTGTGATGTATGAAAATGGATGTTTTCCATTTGTTGTTGGGTAGATCGTGGCAGTTTGACAAGAAAGCAGTGCATGATGGATGTGTGAACACTTATAGTTTGACAAAGGATGGGGTTCATCATAAGTTGAATCCATTGGATGAGAGAGGAGGAAAGGTATGTAGCAAGGTTGGAATTTGTTTGGTTAATGATTTGAAGTAGTTTGAGAAAAAGGATGAAGGTGAGGAGGATGATTTTCCAATGCAATTGGAAGCAATTGAAAAAGAGTGGAATGAGAAAATTTTAGCTAACACCAAGGTTGCAGCAAGAGGTAATGAGGTAATTTCATATTTTTATCCTAAGAACAAGGATGTAGTTAGAGCAGTAGATGTGTCGAAGATAGGTGAGAGTGATGAGCAAGATGTGAATGTGAAGTTGGAGTTTACTAATGATTCCTTATTTGAGAATGATGAAGGTGAAGATTCCCTGATAGAAAAACTTGATTACTTGTTGCAGAAGGTGGATGATGAGTCACACTTGATTATTATTCTAACATTGTTTTGGGTGTAGAAAATAAATTTGCAGCAATAGAGTGTCTCTCTAAAGGCACCAACAGAGTGACAAGTTGCATTGAAGACAAGGCAAAAGAAGAAGGTATAGCAGCAAGAAAGGTAATATAGGACACATGTGTTAAAGAAGGTATGAATACCGTTGATGTTTCATTTTAGTAAATCACATTGGTGGGAGGTAGTGTTTGATAATGTGTATTTCATGGGGATGAGAAAAGGAGGAAAGAGGAAAGGGAATACTAATGTGAAGGTGTAGGATGACAGGAATAGAAAATTTCTAGTGAAGGAGCAGAGGTGGATCCAAGATAGACACAAAGTATACAATTTTTTATGAGTTTCACTCATGAAACATTTATTTCCTACCCTGGTATCAAATGCAGGAGCATCCAAGGTGTGAGTGATCTTGCATCAACCGAAAAAAATGAATTCTTATCAGACTTCGAACTTCGGGATTTTTTCTTACTCTTTGCTAAGTGGGTGGACATTGGGCTTCATGGTTACGGATTAGGATTTAACTTAATTGTTAAGTAGTATAAAGGGTATGGGGAAACCCCAAACCTCAACACCCAAAAGGGAAGAAGTAGAAGGCTTCACGAGGCGGTGATGAGGCTTACACCCTACAAGAAGACAGTAACTGGGATGATGGATGAGCGAACTTCAACCCCTGACAGGTGAATGTAAAGTTAGTGTCTTCAAGTTTCATCTTTTGATCAAGCTTCATAAGTTCTACTATGCATTTCATGAAAGCGGTATGATGAATTAGAGACTCTTGACTACTGATGGTAAGGGAGAATGAAGTCACCGAAATTTGTGGGAAATCTTGAGAGAAGTGAAGTTTGACTTGGTTGACCCACGCAAATTGATGTTGTGATGCGTGAGATTATTGGTGGGTTCACATCGTTATTTTGAATCACAAGGGATTTAGGGTTTTAATCGAATAATGATGTTTTGAAGTGTGACAGCTAAGTTTTAATGCCAATCATGGTGTGAATCGTCTGAGTCGATGGTTGCATGAACAATGGCGCAAAGGAGGAATGACCACTCGAGTACTGTTAATGTTGCAAGGAAGTGGATGGCGGCACTAAGGCAAGCATGGAGGATAAACTTTAATGCGGATTCTATCAATAGGAAGAAAAGGAGAAAACACATGAAATGATGACAAGAAACCCAAGGTCGTGTTAGCTAAGAAAACGAAAAATTACCTTGAACTAGGGCGAGGAATAGCAAGGAGGAAGGGTCGAGCAGATTTCTCACAGTGAAGGCATGAAGGTTGAAGGGTACTTAGCTTTGATTGAAGAATTGTAGACTGTTGAATTCAAGAAGGCCCATACGATGGCAAATGTAGTTATGCAATGTCATTTTATTTGCAGTAAAAATAAGATGGCTTGGCTTCTCTCTTGCATTATTGTGAAGTGTTTCTTGTTATTGTTGTGAGTCTGAGATTTGTAAGGGGAGCACCTTGCATTACTCCATTTTTAAAAGCTTGCCCAGGTATCAACTATATTCTTGATCAAATTTATTTATGATATAGTTGACCATAATATCTTCTAACACATGAATAAGGGGATCATTCATGGAGGGTTCTATGAAGAGTAACTTGTAGTGATCATTGAATGTCCTTATATTTGAGATTGGTTGCTATGAAAAAGATTCCCTTCACCCTTTGTTATTGAGATATTATCTTTATCTCCATATTTTATCTAATGGGGGCATGATCTAATTTTAACACCCCTTACTTATAGGCATCCAAGCATTTGATGAGATCTATAGTGTACAAAGGAAGTTTCTTATAGACATGCATTGATGTTGAAGGGAAAGATTTATAACCATTAGAGGATGGGGATAGAAATGAGGTGTTTGAATAGGGAAATATTTAATTAGGTGACCTTCATGATAACAATAGAAGCAATAATTACGATTATAAAGGTAATTGATGTCTTATTTGCTATCAAAATATACTCTAAAAATATTGATACTCAATTTTGGTAGAGTGAGATGCATTGCAACGTAGGACCTAAGCTATATCCTGAGATTGGAAACTTGTCATTATTTTTGTGCCATATTTCATGCCCTAACCATATAATATCATGGAGAAACAAACAAAAGGCTAGGTTAATGAAAGGAAATTCAATCCATGTTGGGTCAATAGATATTCCAAATGGGGGAAAGTCAAATTCCTAGAGTTGTAAATAATTATCTGTTTGATAAATCACTAAGCAATCATAATGCAAAGTCACTTGAGCATGATTATGATCAATAAAGGTTTGTGATTTATACCCTTTTCTTAGTCCCCTATTCATTTTTGTTACCCACCCTTTTCTTTCCTAGTTTATATGGGCTCATTTATAAAAGTATTGCACTAATGGAACCCCTTTAAGAAATAAATAAACAATAGAGTGGGATTTATAGTCTAAAAACTAACATCTATGATACCATATGGAAGATCAAAGGATATAATATTGCCTCTTTGATCAATTCCTTTATTAGGGAATCCATCAATGCTCTCTCTTGTAATATTGGTTTGTTGTGCATCGCTTCCTAGTATTTTCCTACTGTTGGAGTGAATACTAGTGTCACAATGTGTAGAGAGATAATTTTGGAATGTGGAATTTAGGTTTCTTCAAGGGGGTTGCAAAGGAGGTGGGATTGGGATTGGAAAGATCATATGGTGAATCATCCATAGAGTGTAATGAAGTGATGTTATCATTGGAATTTATAGTATGGAGACTTTTCTCACTTTTTTTCTTCCTCATAACTATGTGTTTGGGGTTAAGGGTTGCTCTAGTTCAAAACCAATAGTGACCATATTCTTTAGCACTTCAATTTGGATGATGATATATTTTGATTTACTTTAGATAAAATTATAATTAATAGAATTATCATCATTTTTATTGGTTATAATAATGTATCATTTGAGTTGTACTTGTTATAGTTTGGATATAATTTTATGATGTTGATTAATATTAGCTTGGCTAAGTGAGTATAATGATTAAAAATATATGATAATTAAAAAAATGGTGACAACATCAAAATTATTAGAAAGATGAGAGATATGAACCATGGAAGGGTTAACAATTGTGTTACAATTCAGTGAATTAGCACTAGGATATGTAGTATATGAACTATGTTGACAAGGTGGCATGAACAAAAGGGACAAATGCAAAGGGAACATATCTTAAACTATAGGATTTGATTTCACCAATTTCACAATGTTGTCTAGTTCATTTTCAACTTCACACTCCTCTAAAATTTGAGTTTTTTGCCAACTTCCTTGGTAATGTTCAATTCTATATAAATCTAATAGAATTAGTACAAAATATGAAAAGAATAATTATCAAATTCAAACAATAAATGTGATAATTATCATTCCAAATCTTCAAAACATGAAAATATTAGCTCCTGCTATTGAATTCAAACTATAAACATGCAATTTAGTTCTTATACATTAACAAAACAAAAAAGGTGGTTAAATTATTAAACAATGATTGGAATTTTGTCAACACCATGAAAAGTGCATTTCTATGTAGAAAGCCAAGCAGGTGTCCAGCTCGATCCGTCCGGATCTCGAATTATTCGGTCTTCATAAAGTCAATAATCGTCGTCGGTCCAACGAAAATGCGAATCTTATCTCGAAAGGATCCGGAAAGTCGAGGCGATGCGAGAGAGAGAGAAAAGAGAGAGAAAAAAGAGTCGTCGAGAAGACAAAGATCGAAAGGAAAGAGAAGTCAGTCGCTCGATCGATAAAGAAATAGAGGAATATTCGAAGAGAGTTGATGTCGAGATTAATTCGGTTATTCCATGGTATAATGTGCTTGTGTTATAACATTAGTGTGTTATAATCCAAGCATGGTCATAATATGAGCACACTCATCACTGGTGCTATCCCATAAATTTGATAAATAAACATGCATCTAAATCTAAATCTTAAGGAAAATATCTTCCAACTTGATGTACTAAATTTTATCTCAAAAATTCTCTCAAGTACACATCAATAAAACACATTATGAATTCTCTAATGTTAAATTAAAAAAAGCGTGTGCTTTCATAAAGATAAAATATTTCTTGAAATTTTTATTTTAAATTTTGAGGAAGGAATTCTCTCAAAATGTGAGCCAATGAAAATATTTTAAATACTTAGACATGACTATATTGAAGATCTTTGAGCCTCAACTATAGACTTAAGAATTCCAACCTACACTTTGTTCGAGGGTTTGTAGAAAATGAATGCAAATGCATAACCATCGCATTATCTCTTTCTTCCTTGTGTTAAGAAAAAGAGTGGTGTAGGAGGAAAAAATTTACACTTAGCTATTATATTGAACAATTTATACATTTAAGTAAAATTGAAATTCGAATGTCTCAAAAATCATCTATAACTTAGCAGCTAGTTTTGTCTTAGAAATTCTATAAAAATCGCAACCATAAATGCATTTCAAATACTCGAACGCCACCATATCGCAAGCCTTAGAACTTAAACAACACAAGTGCATATAAAATGCATAATCACATCACTATCTCTTTATTTCTTGTTTATTCCCCCCTTATCTAGGTTAAAAAAGTAGAACTTATACATTCAATCGGAAAATTTCACAACAATCATATGGATTTTGCAACAAAAAAAGGAGCACAACCATTTAACTAGAAATGTTATAAAATGATGTTCGCACAACAAAAAGCAATGACACAAAAATTTAAAAAAAAAAATTTAAAAAAGATTGTTGTCTTAACAATGATAAATCAACGAACACTTAAAAAATCAAAATTAACCTTATCAGATTGCATGATCAAATATCATATCTTACACAATCTATCATTACTTTACATCAATGATCACTAAACACTTATTTTTTAAGAGTACAAAACACCAAAACTCCATAAATATAAGAAACTAAAAATTAAAATAAAATCTAAAAGAATAGATTCCATTTAAAGTGAGAATATGAGTAACTAAAAATTAAATTCCAAAAGATAATTAGTAATTTAAAGCAAGTTAAGATATGGCATGTGAAAACTTCTAAACGAGACGGTGCTTATTTTTTTAGTGAATGAAGCAAGTTATAAGCATATTACAAAAACAATGGCATAGTAGCATACATGCTAGCAGGTACAACCATAGCAGCAAAACTAGTTGTCACAAACAATATTATCATCTATAGATCAGTATAAAGTTTATTGCCATTTTACAATCAAGTAGGACCAAAAATAGTTGGAGAATTTCTATATTTCGAACAACAAAAAAAACAAAAGAGAAAAAGCATATACTCCATCCTTTTCAAGCACAAACAAATTTCTAGTGTGAATATGAACTTTGGAGATGAAATATTTGTTGAAATTTAATAGATTTAAGTGAAACCCATGTTGTCAGCCTTCCTCTTCACTTTATCTTTCATGCTTTACTTGCAAACAATCAAATGAAGTTTAAAAATGGATAAGAAATCATTTTTTATCATTCATCCTTTAGAATTAAGGTTTCCATAGTTGCCCTAAGATCCAAGAGCTAAGATTGATTTACATCCTATGGATGATATTACTTGCCCATCCTATTAAAACTTAATTTAAAGTTAAGTGTACTCCTTTGAAATTAAAGGGGTTGGACCTTGGTGGGGACCTATGTATCTAGGCACCTTCAAGTTATAACTTTAGATCATTTAAGTTAAAATGTAATGAATAATATAATTCATTTTTAATTCAAATGGGAAATTAATAAATTATATATAAATTTTCATGAGAAAATATAATAAGTTGCTTTAAAAATATATATTATTATTATTTTCATGAGGATTATTTCTTTTTTTTGTATCATGAATAGTTTGATCGCAGGTTACATAGAGGAGGTTAGTAGTACTACTGCTTAGCCAGTCCTATTACATTGCAGTCCATATTTTTCATAAAGCTATTACAAAAATAATCCAATTTTCCTTAATAAGATTCATGCATTGTTTCCTTGAGTTAAGATTTTGATTAAAACGATTTCGATAAACAATTTTTGTGGTTATAACTTCTTATTATAATCAATTTTAAAAAAAATATTAATTACTCGAATTTAATAAATAATAATAGCAAAATACAATAATTATTATAAATTCAATAAATTAATTTTCTTTTAAGTTAAAATATTAGTTGAAAATTTAGGTATATGTCTTGTTTCAATGACTAAACCTTCATGTTATCATATGGTAAACCCTATTGGGAGTGTTGAGTTGAACCTCCCTTTAAGATGGCTTGCTTTTATACCTAACCCTATTAGGTTGCTATCATCATTAGGATGTGTGGAAGGGTTTCTCTCACGTCTGATTACATTTTCACTCTCCTCGTCTTCTGGATGGTGTGCTTATGATAATATTGTACATATTGTCACTTAAGTGCACATAATAAATTTTAGAACTTTTACTATTTTAATTAAAAAAAAAGTGGGGTTATGTCATTGTTCTCTAGAATAAAATGTAGGCAAGATAGTTGTTTCATATCGTCTAAAGTTGGATGTTGTTATGTGATCATTTTTATATTGAAAGTAAATTATTATTCTATCGTAACTCCTAAAAGTCTAGTTCAAATTTGCTCTACATGTTATTCTAAACATTTTTTTATTCTACACCCCCATTAACGTATGTAACATTAATCGACTTTGAGGAACTAAAGAAGATTGGCAATAAGGAAAAGAGGAAGGAGATGTTTGCTCAAGTTAATAGGGATATATGTGAATAGAAACATTCGCCATTCATCAATGAAAGTCAAAATTTGGTTAATGTATTTGTGTGTAGATTAGAAGCCCATTTTGTTTGTCACACCCATCGTAATTACTTGAACATTCACTAGGGGAAAGGACCCAATAGCTACCCGTGTACCAATAACCACTCACATCTTGCTCACCTAACCTCTTAATATTTTTACAAATAAACAATACTTACATTAAAAGTCTCCTAAAATATCCCACATGTACCAATAATCACCCACTTGTGAACGCATATTTAAAGCTTGAATATTTAATTAGAAGAATTGTGCAACTTTTTGGGAGAATTTGGGCAAAGGTACTAGTCCAATCATTTATTAAAGTAATTGTGCAATTTTTATTGGGTGTTCATAGCAGACGGTTATTGGTTCATCTATGATATTAAATGACACTTCCAAATGATTTCTTTTGAACATTTAAAGACAACAACTCACCTTGTGATTGTCATAACTACCCAAAATCTGAAACAATAGTTTTAAGCTCTCGAGTCGCATGGAAAAACTCTATTAAAAAAAACAAAAACAAAAATTAAAGAAAACTGATATGTTGTTTAGGAGTGTATGGTACATTTAGGGTTGACAACCATTCCCCTATTAACTCTTTTGAAATGAAACTCACTTCTATGATGTTACATTTGAAATCAAAATAATGGTGGTCATCATCCACCCTTGCAATTCCATAAAAAAACAAGTAATTTTAATATCAAGTATTTTAAAAATAAAAAATATTGATATTCAATTTAGTGTTATATTCTTATTAAAATTATTTTATTAGATTAAAACTATTATTATATATAGCATTAAGTTTAATTTATTAGTGTTTATCTATATAAAAAAGTAAAATAGATGTTTTAAAATATGATAAATAAATAATTGGAATATTTATCTACATACTATATAAAAAATGATTATTACAATAAATAATTAAAACATATTTCATACATGGAATTTAATGACAACTGAAAATTGTCAAATAAACATTTTATAAAAATAAAAAATGGTTCATCTTCAGTATAGTTTGGAGAGAGGTGAAGTTTAATACGCACAACTAATGATTTATAAAGATAAAAAACTCGTTCATCTTCAATATAGTTTGGAGAGAGGTGAAGCTTAACACGCACAAATAATGATTTTTTTTTGCTAGCCTATGCCTAGAGCCTTGAATATAGCGTGACCAGTTGGATTTATATTCCTGCTCTCCATAATTCAGGCTTGGATTTGCTGCAATTCAGACTGGAGATAAGGCGAAGAAAGTTGTTTGTCAACCAATGTTACATTGCTCTAAACGTACTAGAATAGGCTCTAAAGCTGATTAACCAATAAAACCATATACTGCTAAGACAGGATGGATTTGATGATGATGCATCTGTAATCAAACTCGTTTTTTCTTTGATGAATTTTGATCCATGAGTTCCATTCCCCATTCTCTATATAAATGATCTTAATCTATAAAATATTTCCTATGTAAACGATCTCCTTTATTTTACCGACATCCATGTAAAAATATAAAATTCAAAATCCTGGTCAATACAAACCTACCCCAAATATAAGATATCAATTCCAATTATTATATTACTACCATCCACGCCGTAAAACTCAAAATCATGGCAACAGAAATGTAAAATCTGCTAACCCGACATATGAGAATTTCATTCCCCATTATTATGGGTATCGAAAGTATTGAGTACGATCACACGGAAAAAGAGTAACAAAAGCCCGTTCATTTTGAAATGAAGTCTGCATACTAAGATTCAGAAAATGGAAAGAGAGGAGTGACACCTCGCATTAAACACACTCGAAGACAAAAGAGCCAAAAATTGATCGAAGTTTGACGAGACCCTAAAGAGTTAATGTCAAAGACTCAAAACGGGCACACAACTAAGCACAGGAAGAAACAATGCCTGCCGTTGGAGGAGGATCCTTGTCATCAAAGTTGTTCCTACCTCCCGATCCAATGGCTGGAGGATCACTGGCATCGGGTAAAGTCCACTCTACACCGTCATCCACTTCTTCTGCTTCAACATTTTCTTCTGGAACTCTAGCACGAACAGGGGATATAGCCAATTCCAACCTAGGAAATTGTTTGTCACTTCTAGTGGGTGGAGTCCACTCAGTGTGCCTTATAGAGGGGGTAGACCTCCCACAACGACCTGAGCGGCTAGCACGAGCTTGAGCTGAAGAATGGTCCCTCCAAGTAGTCGTTTGAGATCCCACTCGAGACTGATGTATGTCCTCAGGGTTACCCCAACCATCCCATTCAGTTGTTGGAGGATCATCGATGCCAGCTACATCCCACCCAGAACCAACATTTTGTGCATTTCTTTCTTGTTCACCGCCACTTTGATTAGAAGATTTGGGCAGCTGGCATGCCGATACTTGTTTGTCATTTGTAGGGGACGATGGCCAACTAGTCCGTCCACCAAAACGACCCCCTGATTGGCCTCTATAGCGACCTCCAAACTGTTGTCTGCCCCTAAAGCGGTCGGTACAAGGTTGAGCCGAAGAATGGTTTGTATTAGGATTGGCTTGAGACCCTGTAGGATCTTGACCCCTGTTGTCAAAGTTACCACTATCTCCCCATCCATTGGTTGGGAGATCACCAACATCTGGTATGCCCCGCCTTGAAACGTTATCCACTACTACATTGTGCACATTTTTTTCTTGTTGAACTCTTGCCTGATCAGAAATCCCCCTGGAGCAGTTGGTGCAAGGTCGAGCCAAAGAATGATTTGTACTAGGATTGGCTTGAGACCCTGTAGGATGTTGACCCCTGTTGTCAAAGTTGCCTCTACTTCCCCATCCATTGGTCGGGAGACCAACATCTGGTATGCCCCACCTTGAACCATTATCCACTACCACATTTTGCACATTGTTTTCTTGTTGAACTCTTGACTGATCAGCGCCTTGGGGAGTTCCCCTGAATGTACATGACCCATAGCTGATAGATGTAATGAGCTCTTGGAGACGCTCCACCTCCATAGTCACCTTCTTAACTTGTCCTTGAAAATCCAATCTTTTAGCTTTGGGAAGGTTGTGGGCAGAAACTGCAACACAAGGTGTCCCACAATTAAAAAAAAAAATTATGACAATATACAAATTAGAAACAAACTGACACCTACATCCCAGAAGGAAGCGGTTTCTATTCTATCTCAATTGATTAAAGCCTTGTGAAGAATGTTACCTTTTGCACAAAATTAACAAGGAATGCACACTTTAAGAAGGTTATGGCAAACAATTGAACAGAAATTTCTCAAATGTATCCTCCGTCCTATGACAAATTGTTGCACATAAAAGTCCAGAGTACAATATAACTTGAATAAATCTCTCTTTCAACAAATGGCTAAAACATCTAGAAACAGCAAGAACTTGAAATAAATATGCGGGAGCCAAAATCTCCAAATCCCGAGAAGAAATAGATAGTTAAAATCTGGAGTTTATCATTTAAATATCAAAAACTCGGATGTCTGATACAGCTCAATATTTTGACAATCGATATACATTCCAATCAAGATTAGAAACGGACCAATTGTAGAGCATCCGAAACCACAAGAAGAAATGATGCATTCAAGGACAAACAAGCAAAGCTCTACACTTCTTTCTGAACTGTAAGGCTGACAATGTACACTAAACAGCCAAGGCATACACGACAACACAGAGATGTAGAAATCTCGACCCCCATTCACATGGCATATATTGAATAAGAGTCCAAAGATTCTACGACAGATTGGCTATCGTTAATTCAGCACAATGCCACGAACTATGTTATAATATTAGTAATGAAAAACATAAGAGTCTTAAAAACAATCAATTATATGATACCACGGGGCATCATTTGAGATACCATGGGGCATCATTTGATATGCCATGGAACTACCTTGCTTGCAGTGCATCAATGTAAGAGACTTTACTTCGATGACATTTGGGGGCATCAATGTAAGAGACTTTACTTGACGACATTTGAGGGCCTTTCATAGGGTATTTGCTAAATGTAACCCTCCACAACTAAATATGAAACTTCGTTTTAAGGTTAGCTTGTTTGCAGAACATCAATATAAACGAGTCTTCCGCAAAAAAACTAAGTCATCAATTTTAAATACAAAATATTCTTTAGACATCCTATACAATTCTATATGGTTTCAATTGGCAGTACATTCAAATCGAGAAGGGAAATTGACAATGTGTAGGACACTGAAATCGAGAGAAAAAACGGATCATTTCTAGGACAAACAAGAAAAGTTCTCCTATTCTTTCTTACTTGTACAGCTGGCAATGTACACAAAACGGATGAGACATGCATTAGACTATCACAAAAAACAAAAGGTGCAGAGATCTCGACTCCAATTTTATATAGAACTATTGCATAGAGCCGAAATATTCTACAACAGTTTACTATTGATATTTTAGCACAAAATGTGGCACCAAACACCAGTAATGAATGCCAATGTGAGTTTCTTAAAAACAGATCTGTTCTATGGAGTACCATTTTGACTCAGCATGGAACTAACAATTAATTGCAACCCATGTCTTGGTACTAGAGGCTTCTGATGAAGGTACAACTGATTATTATACCCGGACAATACTTAGCAAGTAATTGTTGATGTTTAAATGCAGCTTCAGTTGTATTTCTTCCAGCTTCTCCGTTACATCATTTGATAAATTAAATATTAGCTATGAGGCCAGATAATTTATAAGTATCTAGAGGCCCGAGCTTATGATTGAAGAGTCATCATTTAAAGAGTTGTTGAGGCCGACCTCACTCTCATTTGTTTACAAGGTGCAAAAGATATTATTTCTTTGGTGGCCGACCTTTTCTCTTGGCACATTATTTTATGAAGAGGTTCTTTCTTGCTGGCCGACTTGGTGGTGAAAAGTCACGTCCTCCTTCTTATCTCTCGTATATATACTCATTCATTTGTTCATTGTTTATCATCCAATATACATTGTTCTTCCACTAGTCTAAGGTGCAAATAAGAAAGGAGCAGAGCAGATTAGTAAATCTGCTATGAAAAGTCTGAAGATCATCAAGTCAAGTTCGATATCTTTTCTGTACATGCAAGTTCGTCCAAGAGCATGTGAGTTTGAGTAAAGTGCAGATTGAGATCTGAGTATAAGGCAGAGATATCCTAACAGTTTATATCACTCAGTCCTGTACTGACATCAGTTTATGATGCTACTTATTGGCCTCCATTTGTAAAGGAGTTTCTCATTTGTGAATCAATAATATAAGAGATATTATCGGCTGGGTTTTTCTCCCTCAAGAGGAGGGTTTTCCCAGGGTATCTGCTGTGTCTTGTGTTAATTTTTGAATTAATTTTTGTGCATTGCGAATCTGATCATGAAATTTAACATGGTATCAGAGCGGGTTTGAAGAAGATCTTGATCAGATTCTGTATTACAGCGATACTCCTTATTCTCTTTCTCATCGTTGATTACTTCTATCTCTTCATCAAGATGGTGAACGGTCTCAAGATCGAGGACAGACTTGAGGGAGCAACAAACTTCACATCTTGGAGATTCAGAATTATGCTCACCTTGGAGGAAAACGAATTGGCGGAGTTCGAGGAGAGCAAAGTCCCCGAGCCTACGGATGAGGAAGAGAAAGTTAAATGGAAGAAGAAAGATACTAAGGCGAAGAAGATGTTAGTTGATTCCGTGAAGGATCATATTGTTCCTATTGTCTCCAAGTTGAAGACGGCAAGGGAGATGTTTAAAACCTTGGAGGAGATGTACGAAATCAACAACACAAGCCGTACACTTGCACTGAAGCAACAACTCCATCATGTGAAAATGGCGGAAGGAGAATCTATCATCGCTTACTTCATGAAGATTTCCGAATTGAGAGATCAGCTCTCTACCATTGGTCATTTTGTTGATGACAAGGATCTGACCATGCTTGCCCTCAATGGTCTTCCTTCATCTTGGGAGTCTTTCATTCAAGGAATCGGCACAAGATCTAAACTTCCCAAGTTTGTTCATTTGAGGGCGGATTGCATTCAAGAAGAGTCTAGGTTGGCTGCAAGAGGTATTGGTCGAAGCCCTATAGATGAAGACATTCATGTTATTTCCGCTCAATCCTCGAAGAAGAAAGTGAGATGGAAAGAAAGGATATTTCAAGAGGAATAGAGATAAAGGAGTTGATGGTGCTTCTGTATTCAAGAAGAAGTGGGACCTCACTAAAGTCCAATGTTTTCGTTGTGACAAGTTTGGTCACTATGCAAAGGATTTCCCAACCAGGCCTAATCAGCATGCTTCATTTGCGGATGTGGATGAGATCTCCCCTTAGAAGGATTCTAGGGAATTTCTATTCTAAGTCATAGGCCTGTGTTCAAGCCATGAAGGTTGTGTGTTGATCTGTGCGCATGAGCAGCGTGTCTTATTGTGTCCAATATTTGCATCCATCAAGAGATAAGTATTCTTTGTTTGCTGAGTTATTTCATTTATTTGGATCTTGTGTGATTAGTATAGAGAGATTGTAATTTCTCTTGAATTGTGCTCTCTAGCATAAAGATCCTTTGAAGATTTCAAATTATTCATTGCGAGTTGTTTCATGCTAATTATGTAGATCTCTGAGTGTGACTTTGAGATGAAAAAGAGAATTGCATTTTCGTTGTGATAGGTTGATCACATCGATATCATTCTCTAATGCATGAACTGTGTTAGAGCCTTGACTCTTGGAGAGAGTTGGTTCTACATGCTAACTGCATAATGCATTCAAGAAATTTGCAGTTGTGTAGATTGTCTTTTGTTATGCTAAGTTTAGCACTCTCGAGAGGAGTAAAAGATGGAAGAAAGAGTTATATCAGAATTCAATAAAGATAAGTTTCTTTATTCCTTCATTCTGATTCTTTGATATATATTTCTTTTATAGGTTGATTTACTTATTCATGTGTCAATATTGTTCATAACCTGAGATAGTAAACTTTGTATGATTCTAGCCTTGATATTTCTTTGGATAGTTATAAACTATTAGTAATCTCTCTCCAAAATGCTTTCAGGACATTTCTAGGAGTAAGAAGGTGATGAGAGATTGCTTAGTGATGAAAAGCTTGAGGCATCTTGTAAGGAACTCATGCTGACCAAAGATATGATCAAGCGTGAAGTCACAACTTGCAGCCATAAGACTGAGTTGGTGGCTAAAGGGAGTTCACTTCCAGAAGTCTTCTTTGCAATCTCTGAAGCAGGGATCAAGAGGGAGTTTTGTGACTCACTGAGAAGAAGTGAAGGTTGCAATGTTGCAAGGTCAAGTGTTAAATCCTTGAAAGACCTCTTCAACTGCTAAGATCAGAATTGCACAAGACAGTTGTCTGGATTTGATATTGGTAGCTCCGCAAACCTATTCAGAATAGAGTAATCTACTATGAGGTCAAGGAGGTCTACCCTGAACTCTCTACTATACCAGAGGTGTGCACTGAGGCAAGTGTTGCAGGCAATCTTGGACGAAGAAGTCAGAAGGTTAATGCAAGGGCTTGAAGATTCAGAGGGAGCCTACTGAACCTGAAGAAGATGTCAGTTGATTGGATCGTTGATGTATCTATACTAGACCAAATTGCAGTAAGTGCACTTTGTCAAGTTCATGTGTGAACCAAGGGAAATACCTCTAGTTGCAGCAAAACATATCCTGAGATACTTGTGTGGCACAGCTGGATATGGGTTGAGATATTCTGTAGATGTGGATTTGGAGTTGCATAATTGGGTAGGGTATGTCTCAGATCGGAAGAGCACCTCTAATTGTTGCTTCAATTTGGGTTCTACTTTGATATCCTGGTGCAGCAAGAAGCAGTCATCTATAGCGTTGAGTGCAACAGAGGCAAAGTATATTGCAGCTTGTATGGCAGCTCGGGAAGCAATGTGGCTTCGTAAGCTCATTGCAGGATTGTTTAGACAATCAATGGAGCCTACTATCATTCATTGTGATAACCAGAGTTGCGTGAAGCTTTTTGTCAATCCTGTGTTTCATGACAGAACCAAGCATGTTGAGATCAAGTACCAGTATATCAGAGATATGGTACTGCGAAAGGCTATACAGTTGAGGTATATTAGCAGTGATGAGCAAACGACAGACATTCTCACCAAGCCTCTCCGTAATCACCCCAGTAATTTTGAGATAAGCTTGGTCTGGTGGAGAATCCAGCCTTAACTGAGAAAGAGTCTCAGTATCAATGAGCCTGTTTAATGAGTTATTCTCTGCGAGAGAAGTTCGAGGTGAAATCCCTTGATTAATGTGTTCTTTGTGAGAGAAGTTTGAGGTGAAATCCCTTATTA
>VDFB02142941.1:0-18547 GCA_007258455.2 Sequoia sempervirens | reverse complement strand
AAATTCAAGGAACGAAGTGGAGTAATTTGATAAAAATTAATAAATAAATAAAAAATTTCTCTTTTTTTAGTTTTTTTAAGGAATTTAAAATTCTGAGTGATAGACAAGTTGCATAAAAAATTTCTAAAAATTCCTAAGCTCTAAGGGCAATTTCTAGCTCCACCTCAATTGCACTCTCTCAAATTTGCAGTCCTAAAAGTCGGGGCTGCTATTTTTCAAGAAAAGAATCCAATTAATCCTATAGCATAATTTTTCTTTTGCTTCATAAGACCACTTTATCCATGAAAATTGAAGCCCAAGGCCCCCATGGGACGTTACAATAAGACCATACAGTAAGCCCAGCTGTATGGAAAAATCACACAATATGAGCTCTCTGTACGGAGTCCAGAAGGTGGTCCAGAAGATGGGCGGCTTTATTCACCGCCATTATAAGCTGTTGCTCTTTACTTTGCTCATGCAATGGATTTGGCCTTCTGTTGAAACAGCATATGTGAACGGATTTTACAGCGGCAGATGTGGAAGAAGAGGTCCGTTTGGAAGTCGTTTCATTACTGTGGATAGCGAGGGACGATGTCATTTTGGGAGCGTCCAGGCAGCTGTCGATTCTGTCAGGCATGGCAATTGGCAACAGAGAGCGGGTTATAATAGAAATCAGACCCGGTTCCTACATGTCAGTATGTTTTTCTCTGCTCCGTTTGCTTCTTTAATCATCTAATTGAGATAAACTATGATGCAGAAATGGTTTGGAAGTTTTTTGACTTGTTGTTAATGCAGAGAGAAGGTTAATGTGCCTCCAACAAAGCCGTAAATCACGTCGCAAGGCTGGGGAAAGGAACGCACGTTTATTGAATGGCATAACAAAGCCAGTGATGTTGGGCCAGATGGGCAGGAGCTTCACACTTACAATACAGCCTCTGTTACTGTTCTGGCTAACCATTTCTCTGCCAGGAACATTATTTTCAAGGTATTCAAGAAAACTCTTCAAGATCAAATGTTTTGAGTATATGGGCTATTTTTGCATATTATGGAGTTGGATTTGCATAAGTAGTTTTAGAATTTTGATCTTTGAATTTAGAGTGGTTTAAAAATATTTTTTCAGGATTCTGCTCCAACCCCATTACCAGGGATGGAAGGTAAGCACGCACTGAACATTGTCCTTGAAACCCTACGTGTATTTTAATCGGTTAAGCTGGATGTTTCGTTTTTCTTATATTGCAGTTGGAAAAACAACCGAGCCTCAGCGTGATGAAAGAAGATACAAAGCGAGTACAGAACAACGCTAGTTGCGTTTGTAGGCCCGAGGAGTCGATCCGTGTCCTTGGTCATTTCACAGTCCTGTTCCCGTATGTTGTTCTTCTTGTGTTTCGAATTTAAGACCTCTGCTTAGTTTATTTTTGTTTTTTCTTAATGCTTTTCGAATCCGTGGCCTTGCCTGAAGATTAGCCTTGATTCCATCTTTATCAGGTACTGCAAATATGAAATGCCGTACGGTCTGTCGATTTAATGGTGCTGTTAAATGCGGAGAGTCCGGTAGGAACTTTAAACCCTTTATTGTTTTGTCGTAAACCTTTATAAATATTCTTTAAGTTTACTGTATATTTTAAAAGAGTACTTAAGCCACGTTTAGCTATGTTTTCATCATCTTAGGTTTTCCTGTATGTAACAGAAAGAATTAAAAATAGAGAGCGTATTCTACCCAATGAAAAATATGATCCGACCTACATAGTAGCGCCTTCCGTATTTGCTAGAGTAAAATTCTGGGCATTCTTCAACGAGGAATCTAACATGTCCTGTACCATCCACTCAACTTTTGGCATAGCATATGCATGTTCTGTGTGAACATCAGTTAAGGTCTTACCATTCTCATTATTCTCATTATATATCTCCCATTCAAATTTAGCTGACGATATGTCAAGAGGATGTGACTGCACTATATCGAACACAATGACTGTTCACAAGCTCAGTAACTACTCCTCAAATTTTAAAACAGTGTAGAATGGGTCCAGATAGAAGGCCTTCAACTTTGAGAAGCCTGCAGCGATACCCAAATGTATAAACTCCTCCTTTGTCCGTTCCTTACCTCCCTAACCGTACATTGCCATAAAAAAAAATCCCCTTCAAGGAGAGTTTTTGTTCTCTGGCTGTTATCAGTGCGTTCGGGTAAAATTGGTTCACAGGCAACAACTTTGCCTCCTCTTTCTGGCAGATCTTTAAAGCAGTTTTTATAATCTGAATGCACTTTTCATCACTCCAAATTGTTAAGATCCACTGCAAAACATTGCATTCCAATATATAATCAGGGAATGAATTTACTTGTTTTGGAAAGAAGACAGTTTATGACAATGGCATCCCCTGAGGGAATGGACTAGAACATATCTCCACCCACATTTGTCACACCTGTTCAAAACAAAAACAAATCGAGAATAGTTCAGAATTGTAGGAGATTAGCTTGACATGGTTTACTAACTGCATGGTAAATCATAGCTTAGAGGTGTTTATACTGGATTTATGATATAGGTTAAATGGGTGTATCAAATGATACCTCCTTTTAATTTTTAAATAAATATACATAAAACATTTATCATCCACCTCATTTGATTACAAGTTTTCAGCCCTTCCTGTCTAGTTACAATTCTATTGTAACTAGACCTCTCCAACATAACAAGAAAAATAAAAGCTACAGCTATCTAAACATAATAAGCTGCTTTTATGAGTAAAAATAGTACATTTAGCTTACCAGGAATGTTTTGCAAACTGACCATTGCGGTCAACCATTATGCTATCTTCTGCTGCATTATCATTAACATGTAAACTTGATAGTTGAAGCTTCTAACCTTCACTTTTCATGGTTGTCTCAAAAATGGATTTGCAAGTGTTTTAGACTCAACATTGTGCACAAACCTCGAACTGAAATATGGTTCAGGTAAAGTACCCATCATACTAAAATCATCGCCATGTGGACTCAAATTTGGGTTGTGAGAAGAATAATCTAACTTTATATTGTACAGAAAACTCCTTTTAAGTCCATTCCCTTGAAGTGAAAATAAGCTGTAAACTTTTTGAACCATAGTAATGAAAATAGTTGCATCTTCCTTGTAAGTTCTGACTCTATATCATCATAGGCCAGCTGTTCTAATGAAATTCTTAGATTTTCTTCGATCTTTCTTCAAATTTGTAGTGTTTCACACCCATGTTGCATGGAACAATTTTCTGTTTTTTCTTTTCTAAAATTTTATTGACTCAACCATTCTAAGCTAGCTGTAACCAAATACAACTCTTTCTTTTTCCCGTTGATTTAGATTTGGAATTTTTAGGTTGATCCCGCCTATGTATCATTAAACCTCAAAGTATTTGCATTATTATTTAATCCTTAAATAAATTATTGTTTAGATAAAACATAATTGGTATATCTAAAAATTCACAATCCATAATGAATAGGCTGGAGAGTCATTGCCCAGATCCATCCATCTTTCATCTCCTATGATTGACCTATTAGAGATTACTGCATAGTGCACAGTTCATCTAATGATGGCCATTGTTACATCTAGATGGCTAAAAACGGCTTTGATACTATGTTGGACAATTTGATTAAGTTGGAAATCAATTAAACACTATCCTTCTAATTGTGGGCCGTCTACAACTAAGCTATTTGTTGTTACATTAGTGGGTTGTCACTAGGAGTGTGGAAAATTGGTTCTAGGAAGTCATGGAAAATTTCAAGATATCAAGGATCTCTTTATTACAGTTAATGAAAGAAACTGAACGAATTAAACCCTAGCCTTGCTAGGCCAACAACTCAAATAGGCAGTTCCATTATTGGATTTGCAGCTTGCAGTGAGAATGCATTGTTTTCATGAAATCAATAATTATGATATTGCTATCAGGATTCGATTGTGTAGTTTTTTGAGTCAAACTCATTGACCCATGTTTCATGAGTAGTGGTTCACAAGAACCTATCTCTCATGATAATGAGTGGACCACTTAGCACTCATTGCATCTAGGTGATGCTCACAGGGGTGAAGCATCGGGCCTTCCCAGGAGGTTACCCATCCCAGTACTACTCCAACTCAAGCGCCTTTTTGAGTGCCAAAATCCTTGAACGTTTCTGGATATAAATTCTTTTTCTTGAAGTACATTATGTCAACACTTTGAATGAAAACACAAGCTCTATAATTTGAAGGTAAAACATTAAAGAAGGTGTATATCCAAGAAGTGTAAAGGCTGTGAATCACAAAGAAAACCTTTGTGAGGATTTAAGGCAAGTAAAAATTCTTGCACCTAAAATAAATAATCCAATCACAACAAATGAACACAAAGTCTTTATGATTTATTATATATTTATTATAATTAATAAGGCATAATTAATATATAATCAATGAAATATATTACGATTCAAATCATATTAAATATAGATTAATCTATAATACATAATCATTAAAGTCCATTAACTACCAATGCTAATATAATATATTAAATTACAATACAATCACATTTTAATAATCATATAATTATAAAAGAAATTAATAATATATATATATTGGTACTTAGTTATTAATATATTATAATTAGTCGATAGACTTTAATTGTGAACTCGCCAGTCTACAATCCAAACTTGTCTCACACTCTGAAAACTAGTTTCATTTGTCGTTTAACCATTTTTAAATGTTGGGAATCTGTTAGGTTGTTGCATTTAATTGCCGACAAACTATAGTTTATGATAGCTTTCACAGGAATGTTCACTCACATGACACCTGAAAGAAAATTTTAACTTGCAATCAATATATTCGTTTTCTCTTTATTTTCGTTTAAAACCATTCATACCTTTCCTTTGTTGGAATCCATAGGAGATTTTACTATGCTCGGTATCTCAGAGTTATCCCTAGATCCCATATCTGCAGATTCTTGGGCAGCCTCTTCAACCATCTTGTCAATGCCGCTCTTGCCCAAATCTAAAATTGACAAATTCTTATCTATTTCAAATTTATCAGGTGAATTCACAGGTGGGTGTGACTGAAGATCCATACCCATTTGGGACTTCACAGGTGGGTGGGACTGAAAATCCAAAGCCCTTTGGGAATTCACAGGTGGGTGTGACTGAAAACCCAAAGCCCTTTGGGAATTCACAGGTGGGTGCAACTAAAAATTTAAGCCCAATTTTTGGGACAAATTACTGTTCGAATTTGGGCCAAATGGGGACGGAATAGAACTCAAACTCTGGACATGCGTGATCATGGGATTTGAAAACTAGAGCAGAGTTTCTAATAAATTTATCCATGTTTGATAAATTGTGCTTGCAGCTAAAGCCAATGCTATTACGAGGATTGTTTTATTCACCATCTTCGACCACCCTTTTAAGTATTCCATGGCAATGAATCCCCACACACACAACATCAAAAACAACGAGAAGAACCAAAAAAAGTACATGGTGAAAACAAAAATGAATAGAAATATAATTTTAAAATAAACAAATTAGAAATATTCACATCAGCACGTTGATTTACTAGTTAAGTAACATTTGTTACCTATTAGTAGTTAGTTGTACTAACTTTTTCGGTCAAGAAGTCATTCTCTAGCAGGGGCAGATCTAATCTGGGCGACTTATGATGTGCTTATACACTCTTTCATGGGCGGCGACCTAACCCAGACTTATGGCGATTCAAGAGATTATTGTTGAAGGTTGCATGCTTCAACTACACCACTATGAGAAATCAAAAAAATTACTATCCTATATTGGCATTAATTTATTTTATGGATGTAAGCATTGATTTTCCAATAAAGTGAAACTGCGTATTTAGGAGAGTGTTCAAGTAATAGTTTTTTGTTGTGTGAGGGTTTAATTTCGGTTTCCAATTTACCATACGATTTTGTCTCTTTGAATTCTAGGCAACAAGACCTTTCAGTGCATGGTTAGGGCTTTCGACCATCTATAAAAGGACATATAGGGAGTGCATTGCAAATCATCAGAGGCTCATTGGAATGCGGTAAATAATTAAATTTAAAGGATAAAACACCTGTACAAAGAATTTGCATCTTGGCAAGAGAAATTGAAACAACAAATTGTTGTATCCACTCACTATACTTGTTGTTTTGAATCTTATTGATTTAGTAGATGAGAAATTGTCATTACCAACTGATTTTTCCCCACCATGGGCTTTTCCGAGATGAATCTAGTATTTGAGTTAAAACTTGTGATATTTTATTCTACATTTATTTTTGTATTTACAATATTTCCTTACTCTAGATTGTCAATTGATTAATCAAGTAGCACAGTATTAAAATTTCAGTGATTTCATAATTTCAGTATATCATGTTCCACCTTTTTTTGAACCAAAATTTCAAATCAATGAATTTCCCCTTTAAAATCCATTGATAAATAGAAGCCCCTCTGGTGTCCCAAACCGTCTCATAGGCATTCTCTACTCTGCAAGGTTTTATACCTCATTGACACAAAGCCATTTGCATTGATCAAGTATCAAGCACTCTTTCAGTTTCAAATCCGAGAACATCTAAGTACTATATAGTTCTTATTATAGCTTTGGATTTCTGTTCTATTTTTTGTTGTAACTAGTCTATCAATGTCTCCCTTGAACTTCCTATGGGTGCAAGTGCTAGTAATAAAAAAATAATGAAAGTTTTCTCTCTACAAGATGGACCGGTGCTCATGTGAGGGTTTTGGTGGTGGCATTCACCCACAGCCCGTGGAGGAGGCTCAACCCTCCTCCACGATTGTTCATTATTCCTTCTAGTGTATGGCAATTCCACCTTGTGTCTGGTGGTATCTTTTTTTGAATTCATTCGCTATGGGTGTGATGGGGGCATCTTGTCGGCCGATCCACCTGTGAGAGGCCGCATGTGTGGCTCTTGCGTTAATTTGAATTGATGGGCAGGGATATGGATTCCCCGGATGGCTCCATTGATGAATCTCCCAAATCAAATGTCAACAATGTGGCTCTTCAGTCATTTTGAGACATTGTTGTTGGTGAAAGAAATCGACTTCCGCAGGATGCCAAGTTCATGCTCGAGGGAGTCGATGAAGGGCAATAAAATGGAGAGGAGCAAGGTAAGCATCCCCCATCTCCTCTATTGAAAGTTGTGTTAATTCCTAATGAAACCCTAGATGAGGCAATTGCAGAAGAGGATGCTAGGTTGTTGAAAACTGCTAGTTTTTTTGCTGTCGTCGATCCCAATAGGGTGTCGGCAAGGAAGTATATGGAAGAGTGGTTTCATAATGTTAGAGTAATAGGTTAATTACTTAATTAATTTAATCATGTTGATTAATTAATTAAGTCACCTTTACTTTGTTTTTCACTTAAGCTAAACTTAGGCCCATTAATAATTAATTAATTATTAATTATTAATTTTTCACCTTTAGGGTTTTGATCTCCTTTCATAAGGATTGATCTCTTTATAATTATTTAATTCTTGTTTATGCATTTTTGCTTCACGACAAGTAGAGCACTATTCTTATGTTTTTTGTTACCTCTTCTACGTGATAGGTTATTTGCTTGCAGGTGTTCACTGGGTTATGTGAGGTTGTATTTCTCAACTTCAACATGGTATCAGAGCTTTAGATCTGCAGCTTTTTGTTCATTTTTTTAAGGATCATGTCTTGAAAGTGACATTTTTGTGCATCTTGAGTCAAATTGGACCTCACCATTACGTCCGTAACGCTCGAATTAGTCAAGATTGACCTTTATTTCATCAAATTTGGATCCACAGCATCAAATCTGCGAGGGTTTCAAGTTTATGAAGGTTTCCAAATCTAGAGCGTACCTGCAATTTTGGAGCATTTTGAGCCCAAACGGACCTCACCATTGCATTCAGAGCGCCCAAAAACCCCAAAATCGACTGTCAAATCATCAAAATCAAACACAGTGACTCTAAGAGGCAATTTTGTTCAATTTCTAGGTCGTACAACCTGGTATGGCATGCAATCCGAGAAAAATACTTAAAAAAACCAGTGATGCAGGGCATCGCCATTAGTTAACCACTAGTGGTTAACAACTATCAGTTAATGCTAGCGGCTAGCCTAACTGCTAGGCTTAACCTCCAAACCCTTTTGGAGCCGTGGTATTTTGGCCACAACTTTTGCATATGAACTCATTTTTTCGAAAAAGAAATATCATCGGAAAGCTAGTTCCGGGCTTGATCCATTGGTGTAGGTGATTTCTCCTAATTTTTCTGTTTTGCTGCATTTATTTCCTGTCAAAGTCAGACCTTGTTTTTGCACTCCCAGGGGCGTAACTTTTGCATACGAACTTCGATTTTTGAAAACGAATAGGCGTCGGAAAGGTGTTTGAATGCTCTTTTCAGATCTGTGGTCTATTTCATTAGAAAATTTATCATGTACACAAAAATTTTTCTGAAGTGAATTTTGCTTTTTCACGGTTTCCAGCTTTCAAAATTGTGTTGGGGTTTGGTTTTTTGTGTTGTGGGGTGTGTTTTTTTCTTGTTTTCTATATATGCACATCATAAACCAAAAAAAATTCCTTTAAACACATTTCAAAACTCAAACATTGTGGCGGATACCTCAAAAGTTGACAGTCTTTCCCCACATAATTATCATACCTAGAAGACACATATGACAACATTTCTCATGTCTAAGGGGTTATGGTCCTGTTTGGATGAAAATCAGCCCTAGTTGACACGTCCATTTGAGGTTCTACAACATAGAAACAAAATGGATGAGGTTATGGGTTTGCTATCATTACATGTTACAAAAAGTCTTTAATTTCACCTAGAGGGTTGCATGACTCCTCAGGCTATGTGGACTAAGTTTCATGATCTTTTTGGCACCATTAATTAGTTTAGGGCACTTCATATTGAGGCAAAATTAACCACCTTGGTACCTAATTCTTTTCCCTCTATTGAGGATTTCTTGATGAAATTCAAATCACTCAGATCATTGTTACAGGATTGTGGTAAGAACAAAATAGACACTGAGTGTATATACCTGATTCTATCTAAGCTTCGAGTTTCATTTCAGATATTCTCTTCTACATTCTATTCCACCATGGATGCTTTGGGTCCACGATTTACCATGCCTACCATTGAGGTATTTTGCGATCGGTTGACATGTGAGCAGGTCAAGCTAACATAGTTGGATTCTCTTCCAGGATCAAAGAACCAAGCATTGGTAGCTCAGACATCTCAGGGGAAGCAGAAGCAGAAACAAAATCCGAAGACAAATTCAATAGGCAGTGAGAGTTCCTCCAAGCCACCATTGAAGTCTAATTATAAACCACAATCCAATCCTAAGCAGGGTAAATCTTCTAAGTCTGGTGAGTCTTCCTCCAAGACTAAGAAGAAATCAGGTGATCCTTGCAATTTTTGTGGCAAGGAAGGTCATCCAGTTTCTAGGTGTTGGAAGCAATTAGAGGCTTTAGAGGAGGCCATGCAGCAACATCATATCACCTCACCTCAGTCACCTTCCCCAGACATAGGGAAAGGTCATACTCTTTCTGCACTTGCCTGTTGTGGCACTTCATAGATTGTAGTTGGTGACTCTACACAGCTTACTATTATGGGTTCAGGTTCTGTTCCATTGGATGGTGGTTGTCTTCAGGATGTACTAGTTCCTAAAATTTTGACAAACCTCCTTTCCATTTATCAGATTTGCCATTCTAGCACTGGTAAGACAGTTGAGTTCTCCCCACATGATGTGGTTATTCTAGACCTCCATGATCCTGATTTGGTTGTGGCTATTGGGAGTGTTAATTCTGTATCCCACTTATACAGATTGGATGGCTTTAAGAGTACAGATGGTTCAGGTTCATCTCTTATAGCACATGCAAACACAGTGAGTAGGCTTTGGCATGAGCGTTTTGGCCATGTCAATTACAAATATCTATAGCAGATGAGTACACTGACACTTGTGATTGGGCTCCCACAGATTTCCTGTACTGATGGTGTTTGTTGAGGTTGTGTACTTGGCAAACATCACCGAGATTCTTTTCCTACGGGTAGAGACACATGTGCTAAGGCACCCTTGGAGTTGGTACATAGTGACCTTATGTCCTTTCCGAATTCTTCATTTTCAAGGGCCAAATATGTGCTCACATTTATTGATGACTTCTCCAGATGTACATGGGTGTACTTTCTTAAGTACAAGTCTGATGTCTTTGATTCATTCAGGTTCTTTAAGACATTTGTGGAGAAGTAGTCTGGTCTTTCTATCAGGAGGATACACATAGATAATGGGGGGAGTTTTTTAATCAGGCTTTTAGGGACTTTTGCACTGAGCATGGTTTGCAGCATCAGTTTACATTTCCTTACACCCCTCAGCAGAATGGTGTTGATGAGAGAAAGAACAAGACTTTACGATAGATGGCCAATTATATGATACAGTCACGGTCTATGGATTCTTCATTTTGGGCTGAGGCAGTCAATTGTGCCACTTATATTCAGAATCGGATGCCTCATAAGGCATTATGACACATGACGACTAAGGAGGCTTGGACCCATGTCAAGCCCTATGTTTCTACATTTTGAGATTTTTGTAGTGAGGCTTGGGCATTTATTCCTGATGCTCAACGGAAAGCTAGGGAGAGGAAAAGCAGACCACTCATATTTGTTGGCTACTATGAGGATGTTAAGACGTATAGGTTGTTTGATCCTGATTCTAGAGAGGTCTTGTTTCGGTGAGATGTCCAGTTTGATGAGCGCTTTCCTCTTATGGATTCTTCATTACCAGCTTCTCCCTCACTACCTACTCCTCCCTCTTCATCTCTTGAGGATTTTTAATCTCTTGAGGATGATGTAGATGATGATCCGCCATCCCCACCACCACTAGATACACAACATTTTCCCAAGTGGGCCCGCTTTACTATAGAGGTAGTTGGATCTTTGGCAAATGATCCTTCAGATTCCTGTCATACACATGCACAGACATCAGGTGCTAGTCTTTTGCGTCATGCCATTTTGGATGATCCTCAGAGGTTTTCAGAGGCGACAGGTCACCATGAGTGGGATGGGGCTATGGAGGAGGAGTATTCTTTTTTGATGAAGAATAATACTTGGGATCTTTGTCATCTTCCTAAGGGAAGAAAGTTGGTTCAATGCAAGTGGGTGTACCGTACCAAGTTTGCTGCAAATGGTTCAATAGATAGGTACAAAGCGCGTCTTGTTGCGAAGGGGTTTTCGCAGGTTGAGGGTATTGATTACTCTGAGACCTTTGCTCTTATTGCCAAGATGAATTCTATTCACTTTATACTATCACTAGCAGCTTCACAAGGATGGCCACTTTTTCAGATGGATGTGAAGAGTGCCTTCTTGCATGGGGACCTACATGAGGAGATCTATATGGAGCAGCCTCAAGGTTTTGTGCAGGACACTTCTTTGGTTTGCAGACTTTGACGTTCATTGTATGGTCTCAAACAAGCCCCTAGGGCTTGGTATGAGAAGATGGACTCTTTTTTGCTTTCCTCTCACTTCACACGCTGTCATTTTGATCCCACAGTGTACATTCAGTGTTAGGAGGGTGATCTTTTGATCCTTGTGCTATATGTTGATGATCTCATTCTTACAGGTGGCTCATCCTCTATGATTTAGAGTGTTCAGAGAGCTTTGATGGAGCAGTTTGAGATGACAGATCTCAGTCTTCTACACTATTTTCTTGGTCTACAGGCTATTCAGTCTTCGGATGGGATTTCCATAGATTAGCAGAAGTATGCTCTTGATATGCTCCAAAGATTTGGCATGCTTGATTGCAAGCTTGCCCTCACACCATTTCAACTAATCGCTGTTATGTCTTCCACTTGCACTACTCCTTTAGTAAACTACATTATACAGGCAGTTGGTTGGCAGTTTGTTGTACCTGACACATTCACGTTCTAATCTTTCCTTTGCGGTTGGTCTTGTCTCTAGGTTCTCCCATGATCCACATGAGAGTCATTAGAAAGTTGCCAAACGTATCTTGAGGTATATTCGAGGCACCACGCAATATGGCATTCACTACACATCAGAAGCCCCTCACATTGTTGGCTTCACTGACTCAAATTGGGTTGGTGATGTCAATGATTGGAAGTCCACTTCTGGCTTTGTTTTTTTCTTTGGTTCTGGTCCTATAACATGGTCTTGCAAGAAGCAATCTGCTATTGCATTATCATCTACATAAGTTGAGTACTGAGCAACGATGTTAGCTAGTCAAGAGATTTTATGGCTTCGGCAGTTGATGACAGAGTTTGGATTTCCTCCTGATAGTCCCATTGTTCTTTGGTGTGACAATCAGAGTGCTATACACATTTCTCGCAATCCGATGGAGCATCAGCGGACGAAGCACATTGAGATCCACATGCACCTCATCAGGCAGTTGATTCAGGATGGTTCTCTCATCTTGGAGTACATTCCTACTAAGGCGCAGGTTGCAGACATATTCACAAAACCTTTCGCATCACCATGCTATCTTTAGTTGCGATCGATGCTTGGGGTGAAGGAAGTTGTCTTTGGGGGGTCTTTGTGAGGCTTTCCTTCCTTCATGATTTTTAGCATGATTTTCATCTCTTTTTGGAGTAGAGTTTTTCCCATGAGGTTTTCTCTATTTTCTCTGCTTTATAGAGATTTGGTTGTATTTGGGTACCTCATTTGGCCTTGTTGTCGGGACCCATATTTTCTTTCATGCATTTCGTCCTTAGTTTTTTTGCTTCTCCCTAAGTTCATTTTAAGGGGGGTGTTAGAGTAATAGGTTAATTACTTAATTAATTTAATCATGTTGATTAATTAATTAAGTCACCCTTACTTTATTTTTCACTTAAGCTAAACTTAGGCACATTAATAATTAATTAATTTCTCACCTTTAGGGTTTTGATCTCCTTCATAAGGATTGATCTCTTTGTAATCATTAAATTCTTGTTTATACATTTTTGCTTCACGACAAGTAGAGCACTATTCTTGTGTTTTTTGTTACCTCTTCTACGTGACAGGTTATTTGCTTGCAAGTGTTCACTGGGTTCTGTGAGGTTGTATTTCTCAACTTCAACACATAATATTTGGGAAAAGAAACTAGGGTTGCAATTCTATTACTGCCGCATGGTGTAGAGGGGATTGTATGTCATTTTTTTTAATAATCATAATTCTCAAGTGAAGGTAATAAAAAAATAATTTTGGAATGTCGGGATGGTTGTCTTCTGTGCCTTGGCATGGATTCCTGATGCAATAGAAGAGGAAGTCTTGGCCCTCTCTAGCACTAGATGGCTAGTTATCAAGCATGTTCCTCCCCGTCTTTGGAAATTTGTTCCACTTCTATTGGAACCATATGAAAATGTCTTAAAATTGATGATACCAAAACCCCTCTCTCGTGCTCTGATGCACGGGTTTTGGTATTCTTGTCCTCGATAGATCTTCTGGAGGTCTTGGAAATTAAATTGAAAACTGACAATGTTTGTTGTGATTTGGAAACCTTGGGAGGACTGAATGCTTGCTACTTGTGTAGGCGCGAATGCCACATCAGAAGAAACTATCCATTAATAAGAAGTAAAACCAACACCAAAGCTGTCTTTAGTGGGGAATCAAGAATAAAAAGCAACCCTCTATAATGGATGGGTGGGCGGATGGAGATGAAAATAAGCTAGAGGGAACTGTGGAACACAATCCCACTCTATAGCAACTAGATGAGAGGTATTCCCCCTCAAACCCTAAGACCAATAATAAGAAAAGAAATAACTCTCTGCGGATGGAGAATGTAGAAGCAATTAAAGCCAATAAAGATCGCCTGACCTCTCTAATACATGAAATAGACAACAATATATTGAAGGAAAATGTAGCGAATGAAGAATTCAAGAAAGGAAAGGAAGACTTTGAATTTGGCCATTTAATAAGATCAGGTAAATCAGTAAACATTGTCAAACTAAATGCCCAACAGTGTTCGTGGGGCGTGCAAATGATTGAACACTTCATGATCATCCAATTTTGTCATCGTCGTCGTCACCAACTTTTCTTTTAGTCTTTTCACAACTTTTAAAATATTACTTGAAAATTGTTTGTTTTCTAGTAGCATCGTTGACAGCCTGCAAATTCTACCCATTTTTCTTGAAGCGTTGTTGAGAGCACGATACAATATTTGCAGAATATAAATTGTACAGATTTTAATGTTTTAATGAGCTAGATTTGATGCAAGGGAATTTAGGAATCTTTATTGAGATTTTTTAACAATATGTTAAGATGGAAGTTTCATGAATTTTGTAGCAAAGTTTCATGAATTTTGTAATAAAGTTTTTCTTGATTTTTTTATAGCAAAGTTTCATGAATTTTGTAGCAAAGTTCATGAAACCACCCACTTTAAAATAATCCTAAAAAATCTCAGTTAAGATTCCTAAATGCCCGTGCATCAAATCTAGCTCATTAAAACATTAAAATATGTGCAAATTATATTCTGCAAATATTGTGTCGCATTGTCAACAACATTCCGAAAAAATAGGCAAAACTTGCAGGCTATCAACGGTGCTACAAGAAAACAGACAGTTTTCAAGTAATATTTTAAAAGCTACGAAAATACTAAAAGGAAAAACGGTGATGACGACAACGGCAAAATTAGGCAGTCATGAAATTTTCAATCATTTGCACAACTCTTAAATAGTGAGAATTGTCAATTGTAAAAATCAGGGTGGCTCTGTGCAGATAGGGAACACTTCGACATAATTATAAATACACAAGATCAGGTAATAAAATTGAAGATTAGGTATTTAGAATTATAAATGTAGAAGATCAGGTATTAAAATAGATAAAGTATTCAGAATTATAAATATAGAAGATTAAGTATTAAAAAAATATCAGGTATTCAGAATAAACAAATTATAATATACGTACATATAAATATATTTTAAAAAACAAAGATAACCAATATTAGATTTAGACCTTTCTCTGTTATTAAGATCAACTGCAAATTTTGACTAATATTCAACATTTGTTGTATTGCTGTAATCAAAATGGGATATTTGTTTCCTGGTCTTCCAGATGAAATTGGGTGGGAATGCTTGGTGAGGGTGGAGTTGAACTCTCATCACAACCTCAGGTGTGTGTGCAAAAGCTAGAACACCGTATTGAACAACCCCCAGTTTTATCGACAAAGAAAAATATTAACGCTTTTTTACCAACACATTTGTATAGTCTATGACATAGGAAACATACAATATAGTGTAGTGATATATAACCTGGCGGAAAATTCGTGCAAAAGTCTACTGCCTATTCCCAAAAAAGATTTACCAGATTTGTTACTACTATTTTGTGAAATAAAAACTGGTTTGATCACGAATATAATAACTGACAATGAAAAAAATTATGTTTGGTTATATGATTTTTCTTGTTCCAAATAGCGGCAAGGTGCCAAAGTGCATAGATTAAGGGATCGATTTGCCTTCTCAGTGGATAAGGACAAGGGATCGATTTATGTGGGTGGAGGGTATAGCAAGTTTAGTAACCCGATCGTCACTGCTTCAATTTACAATGTGGAAGACGAAAAATGGGATCCTCTCCTTGACATGAACACCTACATGGAGGATTTTAAAGGTGTTTTTGCTGACGACAAGTTTTATGTAATGTAATCTTCTCCTAGCATTGAAGTTTTTGATATCTACACAAAAACTTGGAAAACTATAAAGAATAGATTCAATGTTTGAAGTTTTTTAATTGCAGTTGAATGCTTGTATTGTTTTTTGGTAGTAGATTGATTGAATGTGACTATAGCCAAGATAAATTGAATATTGTAGGGCTTGTTCCGATGGAGGATTGTAACCTAAATATGTACTTGATCATAACATCTTTGTGTGCAGATGGGATCCTATTCAAGGTCAAGGTTTTTTATTTGTTTGCACCTCTAAGTGAGACATGCGGAGCATTCAAGTGGATTGGCATTGAGAAACCATCAGACTTCCAAGATTCTGCTATAGATGTTGTTGCCTTGGATCTTTGACTATTTTTAAGCTTAGATTCAGTGATGGTGAGCACGAATTCGATTATGTGAAAATTTGTTGAATTTGGAAAAAACACGTCTCTAGTCTTTGGGAATGCCCTTCAAGCCTTTGGGTTGGTATTCCAAGGTAAATACCAAAGCAAATTTGCAAAGAAAATTATAACGCGAACGTGTTATAACGTGTGCGCGTTATTTGTTAGTTTGGCCACGAAAGTGGGACCATTTCGGTGCACTTACCCTATAATTACATTCAATCAATCTACTACAAGAAAACTAATACAAATGCCCAAATCTAGTTAGGAAACACCGAATCTTGAATCTATTCTGTATATTTTTCTAGCTTTTTGTGTAGGTATCAAAAACCTCAATGCTGGGAGAAGATCTCATTACATAAAACTTGTTGTCAGCAAAAACACCTTCAAAATCCTCCATGTACGTGTTCATGTTGGGGAAAAGATCTTATTTGTCATCTTCCACACTATAAATTGAAATGGTGATGACTGAATTATTACACCTGCTATAGGGTATGTGCAGGATCATGGTATGCCAAACAGCCCCCTTAAGTGGCAATGAAAATTCAGAAAAATCAGAGTTAGGCAACTTGACGTAAAAATTTGAATAAGTTATCTATATTATTTCAAAAATATGTAAGAATAGAATCTGTGGGAAATTGAATGTAGTCTCTAAACTACTAGGTTTAACTTTTTAGAAACAAAATCTATTTGGTGAAAATTTGAAATTTCAATGCATTACTTAAATTTCAGGAAAAAATAAGAAGTGGGTGTCTGTCTGACCACCCTAACCATAATAAAATGATAATATTTTTTTGAGATTTTAGATATAAGTAGAGGACTCATGTCCGATGTGACGATATTTTTTGTAATTTTTTCCAAGTAAATAATTAATTATGAATTTTTTATTACAACTTTTTAAAAATATAAAAACTCGTATGTCGACCACCTTAACTTGGTCAAATTTCATGAAATTCAATTTTTTTTTAATCCTATAGTATGCAAAGCATAGAATGTGACGCATGTTTTGGATTCAAAAAATATGATACCGCTTGAAAGTTATAAATGTTTTGCAATCAGCCTATCAATCAGGACTTTTGTCATAATTCTAGTAGAAAATAAATAATAATAATCTACTAAATTCAAAATAAAACATAATTTATATTGGCAAAAAGCTGAGAATCTCCTCTACAAACCCTTTTCATTTTATCAATTTTGGCTAAAAATAAAGTTGTCAGCCACATGGGCGAAGTCCGGAAAAACAAAGTAAGCTGTTAAACACGTTTTTTGTGTTGACTTTTTAAGATTGGTATCTCCTAACCAAAAACCAAAGCAAACCCGAGCCTATTCCCTAGGCAATGAATTTTGTGTCAGACATATCGGATATCCGATTCAAATCGGATATCCGATTTGTTAACATAGCATTTTAAAAAATTTCAAGACTTTATAACATATTCAATATATCTCATTTGTAGTTTATAGTTTATTTTAATATATTTAGTTTATAATATATGATTTGGTTTTATATATGATTTTTAAATAGTGTATAGTTTATAGTTTATGTTAATATATCTAGTTTAGAATATACAATATTATTTATAATTTAATATATATAATCTCTTACAAAACTATATAATATATAATATATTATATTATTTGGTATAATATGTTTAAATATTAAATTTCTATATTTTAGTTAATATATATATTACTACTATATAAGATATTTAAATATTATCTCTCTCCCCCTCTCCCTCTCCCTCTCTCTCACCCTCTCCCTTTGCCTCTCCAGATGAAGGAAATGGAAGGAAAAAAAGATCGACGTTCGATCGGATTGATCTCGATTTGGCTGATTGATCCGGAAAATGCGCCTGATTGATCTTGGCGGTTTGATTGATCAAACACCTGATCCGATTTTGATTTTGAATTGATCGACGTCTGACTTCGATCGATCGACATGATCCGGATTGATCCGATTTGATCTGGATCTGGCGCGAGATCTGACGGATGATTTTGCGTGATTTTGATGATTTCTGATTGATCGATTGACGTCGGATTGATCTCGACGCGCCGATTGATCCTGATCCGAAATGAAAAAAAAGATTATCGGAATGATCCTGACTGATTTTGATCTGATCCGATGTGATGGAAAAGATGTGAAACGGATCTTGATCCTGATCTGACGCAGCGATGATCGAATGATCCAGGCATGTTGAAAGATCCTGAAAAACGATTGATCTCGATCCGATCTCAGCGGATCGATTGATCGGTCGATTCCGCACCGATTTTTTCCCCTCCTCCCCTCTCACTTCCCCCCTCTCTTTTTCAAGTCTCTCCCTCCTACCCTCTCTCCCCCTCTCAATTCTCTCTCTCCCTCTCACTCACTCTCTCTCTCTTGCCCAACCTACACCCAATAATAGTAAAGTTATGCATTGAAAATCGGATATCTGATTTAAATCGGATATCCGATCCAAATCGGATATCCGATCCAAATCGGATATCCGATTTGGTATGTCCTTTAAAGCACGAAAATTGTCCCGTTGGGAGCAATAAAAAATGTTTTATTTTCAAGTTCTGCATATCGGATATCGGATTTAATCGGATATCCAATTTGTGGGCCATAGAAAAACCA
>VDFB02142940.1:0-21578 GCA_007258455.2 Sequoia sempervirens | reverse complement strand
TCTAATGGCCTCTTTGGCCCTATCCATTCCCTCATATATGTAGCCCATTGTGGGCTTCTCCCCATCGACAACTCGTAATAGAACCACTAAAGGCTCTGTGACCTGCAATTATTATGAAACATTGACACCTGGGGTTTGTATTTATTTGTAACTTGTTCTTTGTTTCACTAAAACATAATAGAAAAAAAGAAGAGAAATAAAGTTTTGGCTAAACAAAAAACAAAAAAAAACCTTCAAAACTCAAACATGCCTCTTTAATCTTCTTTGAAATCAATGGAAATCTCTTTACAATCCCTTGTAGACTCCTCTAGCTGTAGTAAAATCACCTACGAACCTGTACAAATGTGATTCAATAAGCATTTGGTGCTCAATCTCTTTGCTGATTTTCCTTCAATGCAAATGTGTTTTGGCTCTCTTCTCTCTTTTTTCTCTCTTACTTGGCTTGAAAATGAAATGAAGTGCCTTTTGGAGGAATAGAGGCAAGTATAAAGGCAAAAAGAAAAAAAAAGGTTAAAATGTGTTTTTTTTGCAACTTAAACCCACAAAGTGACGGCCGAGTCTAGGACATGGGACAAAGTTGTTGAGTCCAGAGAGTTTGGAAAGTCTTGGATAGTACTAAGCAGTTGATTATGTAGGACTCATTTAGGGTCACTCACCTTGAGACTTTCCCAAACTCAGTGAGTTTTGGTGAGTCTTGTAAAATTGCTCAAGACTATACCCCTATAAGAGAAATATAAGATAAAATCAAAATTTATCTCTAGAAGGTGGTAAACTACATTACAAGAGATTAAAAAAACAAGGTGAATGGAACATACATCTACAACAATAGCTACTCTTGTTGCAAACTCAATGCAGTAAGCTGCTAAACATTTTTATCAAAGGGAAGAAAATACAAATCTTTCTAAAGCAAGGCACATGGTAGGGAAGACAACAAACAAGGTTTACACTAGTCTCAACATACCGAGAATTAACAATGTGCAAAAACCGTGTGGAAAGAAGTGGAAGAATTTATTAGACCTTCAACTCCTCCCTAGAATTTATCATTTCTTATGGCATGTAATTCACCGCAAGATTCTCACAATAGATCAACTACGGAAATCAAGACGGATAGAGCCAAATAGGTGCCCTATATGCAAACAGGTTGAAAAAACCATTCCACATTTACATATATGCTATGGATTTACCAAAACAATATGATGGAGGTTGTGGCAAACCGGCCCCATCAAACCAGCAGATAAATGCATTCCCACTCAACTACTATTGTGCAAAAGGAGAAAAAAATGGTGTCCAAATGCCAATCATGGAGCAACTCTACCTCGTAGCCCTGGGCTACAATATTTAGCACATCATGCTTGGAAGTAACAAAAAAAAAGTTTGATAATACAAGTCAAAATGTCGAGAAAACAATAGGAAAATTGCAGTGTGCATTCATGGTATGGCCATCACATATGCCCAAAATTGGATAGATAGATATGTCCTTTGAATATGAAGGACCCTTGCATTGCAAAGATACATAATATTCCTTTCAAGTTCCAATTCGCTTCGTTCCTAATTGGCCCTAAAGATATTTGAGAACCCCCTCAAGATTGGCATAAACTAAACTTTGATTGGGCTTCTAAATCAAACCCAGGGAAAAACAGAATAGGAAGAATCATGAGGGAGCAAACTTGTCAGTTCATATTGACCTATTAAATAAAAGTGTATGGTATGTATTTTTTATTTCTTACATTTTACCACCACTTGTGTACATGTAAATCTATGAGTTAATAAAGAACCATAGAAAGGATATGAAAAATTTTAGATTATAAAATTTGAGCAAATATGTTGTAGGCTTTGTATCTGAACATGCATCCATCCATCTTGTCATATTGTCAAAGGAAAAGGAAAAACTTATGAAAAATGCATATAAATTGAAGATATAATTAGTAATAATATGCCCTCTTGAATTATTTGCATTATGAAGGAGTGCCTACAAATTGAAGAGAAAAGATAAAAACAAAAATAAATTCTAGAAATTGTGACTGAAAATTTAACATGATAAGTAAACGAAAATGATGTGCAAGAATGTACCATGTGTACGATAAAAATATTTAATCTTACTCTGAACTTAACATCATCGTTTGACACAAATTTTCAATAATGAACATAAAGTTTTATAACCAAAAGATGGGAGAAACTTTTGGTAAAAATCATGCATTGGTTTTTTCAAATCGCACTCTATAATCCTATCATTAACATTAAAATAATATGGAAATGTTGTGCTTACCCAATAAATGGTATGAGATGCCAAAGAGGGAAAATGAGGAAGCCAAATAGTGATATAGTTATAATAAGTTAAAAGGTGGCGGATTAATGCACTAAAGTGAAAGAGAGAAGAAAATCTACACATAACAATAAGAGAATATTAATATGAATGTTCATGCTTATGAAATTAGTGGAGGAGAAAGTGGGAAAAAAATGTTAGCTCAATACAATAAAAGAATAAAATTAAAAGAGGTACGAGTCAACTAAAATGCAAATGATTCAAACATTTTTATAAATGGGGTTGCACGTTAAAATGTCTAATAAACCAAGGAAAAATACACAATATAGAAGTGGGATTTAGCACATTTTTTTCAAAATTACAATTTAAGTTAACAAGAAGGATAAAGCAAGGGATAATAAGTAAGCTCCACAAGAGGGTAACACATGAATGAACGAAATTTTTTAATGTCTATAATGCCAAGCAGTCTAAGGGAGCAAGAACCGTAGTCCTAAGTTATTTTCAAACTCCTTTTGGTGTTGGATCTCCTACTATGGATCTTGACTAAAAAGCTAGCAATTTTTTATGGTCTTAGTACGAATATCCTCATATGTTGTGCACTCCATGATAAAGTGCTATTTCGTTTCCACCACCCCCTTACCACAAAATATGCAAGTTCTCTCTTCCTAAACTTCTTTGGGTATAGTATATCTCTTGGTCTTGCATCTAAGATGATGCAATCCAGTCCTCAATTGTGCAATTAACAAACTTGTTTTTCTCTTAACAGTTGCCCCTAAATATGTTTTTCACCACATGCTCCCATGTTGGATTACACTCTTTGACATAGTATGTTTTTTTCCATCCAATTTACTTTGTCCACATGGCCATCTTGAATTTTTCCATCACATATTTTTTTATTTCCTCATTGGTGTTAGGACACTTATGTAAATTGACATCCCACTTGCTCAACCATTTGTTGTTCTACTTCCCCCAAGTTGTCTTCCTACGGCCTAATTACTCCTCTACAACTATTTTGCGCCTGTGATTGTTATCCATGTTTTTTACCTTCTTTAAATAACTTAGCAGTTGTGATATAGTTGATGCCTCCAATGGGAAAGTTCCTACTTCAGCTAAAAGAATCTCATATTGGACTGTGGTTTTCATTTTGAGGCTACTTGTGATTAAATGCTTTTGTATTCTTTCTAACTATCTCCAACTATAATTTGACATGCTACTTCCCCAAACTTCAAAACCATAATGGACAACTTGCATGTGAGATAAAATAAAAAGAAGAGTTAGTAATAAATAACTCTTTGAAAGAAAAACTTGTTGTAAAGTAGTTAGAAGGAGAAATGGGAAGAAATACGAAAAAGATGAGGAAAACTAGCTAGTAGGAAGGGATGAATTCTTAGGAGGATACTAATTATAAGTGGTAGTGACATGAAAATTAAGAATACAAATAAAAGTAAAAATCAAACCAAGACTATAAAGGTGTATTTTTATTGTATTTGAGGGAGTTCATGATGTGATTCTAGGAGTGGTTCAAATCTCAATCCACATCCTTGATAAGATTGTGTGGGTGGTAGGTAATCTCAATTTCTTTTCTTCATTCACTTGCAACAATTTTCTTCCTTCACTACTAGCTTAGTGGCTTCTAAGTGGATGTGGTGTATGTTATTGAATGTTTCTTTGCTAATGCAATCACACATGATGTTTGCACCCTGTTCCTAGATCCTAGGTCCAATAAAGTGATCCATTTTACTAATGTATGGAGTTTGACATGAACTTTCACTTTATAAACCCGAGGAGTTGTGAAGTAGTAGTTCATTTTGATCCTTCAAGGCACATATAAGATTCATAACTTATGTGGTTTAAAGGAAATTTTAATGCCTCCTTTCCATAAGATTTTGGAAATTTTGTTCGATATGCCATCTACACATGGCATAAAGGCCACATGAATATCGGTTGAGTCATCTAAACTACAACATGAGTCATGTTGCACTTTGGCTTGTTTGAACACTCTAACAATGTACTTATCCCTATGTCAATTCATTTAAAAAACCTTATTCAAGTGACATATTTCATGGTTAATATGATCCTCATTGTAAACTCAAATCACCCTTGTAGTAAATCTTTTTAAATTTCTCGCTTTTTGGATAAGATAGCGATGAGAAGTTCACATGTAGGTAAAGGCCATTGTTAGTGGTTTTTCTATACAATTGATGAGATCAAGATCTATTAGGGTTTTTATAAAGAAGGATATAAAGGAGAGGAAATGTACTAAGCATGCCAACATTTGAAAGTTTTAACTGTCTTAACATTTCCTTTATCACTGAAAATGTAAATTTTTACTTCATTTCATTTATACTCAAAACAGTTAGTAGCTAGTAGCCTAGTACAAATTGCAAGTGCAACAAGCCTGAATATTAACATCCAAGCCTTTACAACTTCAATAAAAAATGCAAACTCAGCACACTTGTTACTCCGAGTGGGTGACCAAGAGCAATGGCTCCACCATTAACATTCACTTTTTCTGAATCCAGGTCCAATTTCTTCAGCAGTACACTTATTGGGATACCTAGCACAGAAAACATATAAACATCAAATTAGAAGTTATTGAAAAGAAACATGACAACAACTTTAAGTACTGCTGATTTGTAGTCAAAACTTTATAACAAGAAGACCCTTGAAACGAAGAAAATTTTTATCTGCTCTTGTTGGATAAACATGTCACGCTTAATGGAACAAGCCACCTTTCGTAGAACAGTGCAGCTATGCAGATGTTGAGTTAAGTGTTTCTCAAATTTTCTTCTACTTTGATTTCAAGTCCAAATCAATAAGTATATGAACATTTTCCCAATGCACAGAAGCACAAGGGTTTCATAAACTGAATTGGAAACCAAATGGACACCAATAACAAACATGGCAAAAGCTGTTAGCAGCACAAGATTAAAACTGGAAAAACTTGACAAACTAAAAAATGATGAAATATTCATAAAAACAGGGGAAAAAACCTGTTATTGATTAAACATAAAAATTGCCCAAAAATGTGGAATTGAAAAATAACCAATAAATAGACAAAAATGCATGCAATTGAAAAAATTGCCCAAAAATCAGGATATATGAATATGAATTGCTGTTTACTCACAATTTTTCAAATAAATTGTGATATTTTAATTGTTTAATTCAAGAACCTGGTTCCTTCAAAAATTCAATACGGTGATCTCAATTGATATGAAATTGTTACAGTCAACAATCTATCACATTTTTTGGCTGATTGACTGATAGAAATGATTTCTTCCACTTGAAGTTTGAATGAATGGGGCAACAGCTGTAAAAAAATAAAAAGCAGCACCAATCATCACTAACAAACAGAGTGGACAGAGTTTGTCAATACCTTTAAAGAGAGAACCAATCCATGAATTGCCAGACGGTAACTTCTGGATATCCTTGAACCATAATTCCTCCCAACACAAATGCAAGAGAAGCACACATACACCGTTCCATTTCCTTGTCTTTGGTGTTTCCTCTTTAAAATCTATTGTCTACAACGAGAACCAGAAATTTGAAAAAGAAGATTAAAACACATTGCACCACTTTTTTCAGCTTAAAAATATGAGATAGCATGACATGAAATGACTTTTAAACCCCCGTGAACCAAATTGTTCTGCAGGAAGTATCATGTTTATCTTCTTGCAAAGGTTGTTTCTATGGATGTCCAGTTTTAAATCTTACCTTTGTTTGCCTGTCCTGGTTAGAATCTAGTTATGACTCAAATATCTGTGCAATTGTGCCAAAAATCATTGTAGGGTTAAAATCTCGTGTGTTAGGTATGACTGCAAATATCTGTGCAATTGTGTCAAAAATCATTGTATGCTAAATATTTTAAGGGAAATGTGTGGCACAAGTTAGAGATTCTTTCTTCCCAGTATGCTAGTAGGAATGTCCATGTACAGTTTTCCCTATTTAGTTTGTATTTCACGTGAATTGGTTCTTCGTTTGGCGATTATAATTTTCTTTGAGGCTGGTTACCTTGTGTTGGTGAGAAGAGTGCTCTAGACTAGGGTCGATGATACTATTATAATAGCAAACAATGTTTTTAAATTTGTGGTTGTTTGAAACCCGGAGTAGATTCAGTCAGTTTGTTTATACGTTAAGATAGTAAGATACCACACCTTAAAGTCTAACAGTGGAATCATTCGGCTGCAATTTACCACCTTCATTTTATTGTCAGAATATCTGAAGAAAATTCTGAAAAAGTGGATGTAACATGGTGATTTCCCGATATCTTTTTCAAAAACTTTTTATTTGCAATTGTTAGGCATTTATGGATCATTGAAATAAGATGTGCTCCAAAACCCTGTTAAGTTCATTAATTTGCTTTCACGCCCAGGTTTTATGATGTTTTAATAACATTATTCTACGATTGGAACTTCAAAAACATGATAGAAATAAATGCTTTACCAGCTCCAAAATAGGATGTTTGATAATCATTCCTAATTGCGTCAACGACGACATCTCTGGGAATGGAGCGGCCGGGTTTAAGTGTCACACACTAAGCTCTTGCCACGGTAAAGAAAAGATTTAACCTTAGTTATTGGATTATCGATCCGTGCTTTTACTATTCTGTGGAAGGAATCCAGTAGTGACAGCTCTGCAAGAGCCAAGATTGTAGACATGTAAGTTTGTCAAACTTATATTATTATTCAGTTAACCATTTTTATGTGAATTATAATAACGTTGACAAAGCACTTCATAAATTTTTCTTATGTCGTGATGTTTCGCAACTTATCCAGAAGGAATCTTATAGAATCGATACCTTCAAGTCTTGCCAACATGATGCCCAGAAAATCTCAGTCCCTACACAAGCGTTGCATACGTTTTTTGAATTGCTTCAAATTGTTTGAGGAAAAGTGTTTCAAATTCAGAAGATTACACAGACGAGCGAAAACAAATCCACGTTGTTGAGACATCAATTGCCAGTAAGTTATCCACTCAAATTTGTCACGATTTAGAATGTAAACATCTATACAATACATTAACTATAGATTAACTTTGTTATGCAGAACTTCCAATAGCAAAGAAGTCATCCCTTCAACAATTTATGCAAAAGCATAACAACAGGTATATTGAGCTTCTTGCTTGCTTTGTGATGTAGTGAAGAAAACAAAGGATTTCAATGGTGAATTTTGACGAATTTGTGCGGTGTTTGTACAGACATAGCAGACTTGTTCCCTACTTGATGTCATCAAAGTGAGGCAACGTAGTTGTTTCCTTTTCAATGGGAAAACGGAAGAAGGGATGAGTTTTTTCTTATGTCGAAGGAAGTTGGAGGAAGCAGAGATAGTCGTGACTACTAAGTGTTTGACAGTATGATTCCAACACGTTTTGGCCAAGTCATTAGATTCCTTCACTTATAATATTGAGAGTGGTGACAGCCATGCTCAGAAGAAGTTTAACCTTTGTATTTGTAATTATGCACTATCAGTGTTAAAATAATTACATTGTACAAAGTACATGAATATTGTGTTAAAGCTTGCATGGTATGCCTCTAAGGCCCTCAGGATTGCAGCTTCACTATTCAAGGAAACAGTGAATCCTTCTGAGCAACATTCACAATCTCAACTTCTGCAAGATGAGGTCGCAAGCTCCATTCGGCCGGGCTTAATGTCACACACTAAGCTGGGCCCACTTCCCCTGTCCCGTTCTCTAAACATTTCCGTTCCCATAGACACTCGCCGTTACAGTCAGTGGTCAGCCCTTTCAACAGTCCGCAATTCCCGCGCATAAGAGAAACAAAAACTCAAATTCAAAAGTTGTTCCCGCGTTGCTGCGGCACTTAGGTGGACGCGACTTTTTCTTCATAAAAGCATAAAGGATATACATCTTTTTATCAGATGCAGTTGGAATGGCTTTCAAAACGTGGAAGCATAGACAAGGCTCGTAAGCTGTTTGACCGAATGCCTCGAAGAAATGTAGTTTCATGGAATGCGGCGATTGCAGGATGTCCACAAAATGGATTGTTGAAACGTTCATTCAAGCAAATGCAATTTGCAGGTGTGAAGCCTGTCTCTGCAACCTTTACCAGCATCCTCCCAGCCTATGCCAAATGAGAGCTTTGGAGCAGCATATGGGCATCCAACAAAGCATAAAGGACAGAGGAATTTTGTCAGATGTTGTAGTTGCTACTGCTCTCCAGTAGACATGAATGCAGAAAGTGAAAGCATAGACAGGGCACGTGAACTGTTCGACAAAATGCCTCAAAGAAATGTGGCCTCGTGGAATGCTACGACTACAGGATAGGTACAAAATGGTTTGTTGACAAAGGCTGTAAAAGCAAATTAAATTGACAGGTGTGAAGCTAGTCTCTGCAACTTTCCCCAACATCCTCTTGGAATCAATAGCCATTTTGAGAAGAAATAAAATCAATTTTGAATTATACATATGAGTATGTCTATACCCCTTGCACCTTATTATCTCCTTCTCTTACAGAACGTTTACTAATTAAATCTATGTTATGCTTGCTACAATATTAGATATTGGAGTGAAAAATGTATTTCTTGGAGGAGGAGGAAAAATGGCATTATTGATCTCAGCACTAGGTACCATATTGGGATTTCAATTTTTTGTGTGAATGAATATTTTATGTTTCTAAGTATGTGTTTTTCTATTAAAGTCTTCATATTATTTTTCAAGTCTAGCAACAAGCAAATATGGACATTGAGTTTTTTGTTTTTTCAAGAAATGTTTTTTATTAAACAATGTATCCGACATATTTTTATTCACAAGTTTAAATCAAAAAAAGAAATTCATAATTTTCCTTAAAGAATAATTTGAAAGAAAAATAAAGGTCATGGTGGATTTGTATCTAGCCTCTAAGATTTCTTTTCCAAGAAAGAATACCATGAGAGGCTAAAGCATTCACCTCCACATATCTGATACAAAATACAAGCATCCTAAAAGAGTCATAAATTAAAAGATAAAACCCAAATTCTAGTAGAAGAAAGTATACAAACTTTCTTTTTAATTCTTATATGATTTTTCAAGTTCATTGTGTGTTAACAACCAGATGATATCATAACTCTATATTTCATATAGGTGGAATATGTTATAGATACCCATGGAGATGTAGAGTAGTCAAGTGGGAGGCATTGAACTTTATCCAAATATTTAGACAAGATACAAATGATTGCATGTTGTTGGAGTGAATCTATAAGTAAGCCCTAATGACTTTTTTGAAATAGAAAGACAATTCAATTAAAGTATCAAATCTTAATGGTTTTGATAATTCTTTCTTTTAGGGTGTGAAGTGAATGGAACAAATCGATTTTAGAGCTAGCAATAGTGGATTTCAATATCTTGCAATCTCACCAGCAAAATGAACTCAAATAATTGGCCAAGTAATACAACTATATCTAGATTCTTTGTGATAGTTAATATCACATTTTATATTAATTTTGCATAAGAATTAACTCAATAATATTTTTTAGATGATTGGAAAGGAATACAATCAAAGTTACAATAAAAACATTCAATCTATCATTCATGATATACATGCTCATCAATTTAGCCTCAAAATATTGAGTCAAATTCAAAATAATTGAAAACTTATGGTTGTTTATCCTTTAAATTGAGCTCTATATATTTGTTGTGATACAAATGTTTAGATGGTGGGATGAGGTGATTGTGAAGAAACTAAGTTTCTTTAAGCATTTATGTGAAATATTATTTTAATTATACATGTAGATTATATGAGTCTAAACTTATAGCAACAAGATTATGCTATGCCAAATTGGGTACACTCATTATTATTGTTTATGATATTTTTGATACTTATGGAACAATTGATGAGCTCATACCCATTAGGGAGGCTTTGATCAAGTAATTTATTTATCATAGAGTTTATTACTATCATAACCTAATTTGAAAATAAGCATTAAATTTTTAAATCATAATAATGTACAATGTATTATCTTTTTATTTTGATTTTATTTGGTATATGAAGTTATTTATTTTGACTTCAATATGCAATTGTTATATGTCAATGATGGATCAACTTCCAAACTATGTGCAAATTAGTCTTCAGTTTGTCCATAAAACATATATGGATATAACTATTGAATTTGAATTTAGATACATGGTCCTAGTGTGCAACAATGGATGAAAGATTATTTAAGCTATGGGTTGTGATGTAGCACCAAGTTGATGTTTATAAATCTATACATATTAATTTTATGAATTTATGATTTTTTAAATTTTATTTAACACTATTAATTTTAAGTTTCATTTCATGTCTCATTTTGTAATGGAAGACACTAATTTGGGTAGAATTCTAAGATGATGAATAGATTACAATGACTATCATCCAACTCTATGAAAATATTTAATGAATTCCTTGATATCTTATAGTGTTCACGTGGCAACATTATTTCCCTTGATTTTAATTGACACCTATCTCCTAGATGATATTTTGAAGAAAGTTAATAAGTTTGAGAGTAGTGTAGCCTTGGTTTGTCAATTAATTGATGACTCCAAAGGTTTAGGTATCTATCTACCATTTTTCATAGTATAAATATGGATTTATTAATATTATAAATTGTATGTTTAATAAAATTTCTTAACAATTTTTTTCTTATTCTTGTTGTTAAATCATGTGAAATAACATAGAGATATTGCTCAATTGATATAATGTTATGTGAGAGACAACCCTAGAATAACTAGGAAGGAGGCTCTAGATCATATGAGGATTCTTATGAACTAAACACATAAGAATTGAACAAGGAGGCTTTAGGGTGAAATGATAACTTTGAACTAGGGAGAGAATATATGCGAGTGTGAATAAAGGGGTGATAATGATGAGTAGATGATGAACATGTCATGTAAAATGACGAAAATAGGAGTGAAATGAGAGTTAATAGGAATCTAGCCATGAACCAAGCTTAAAATAAGAGCATGCCACATGTCATTAAGGCATTCCCATCTAAGTGGGTACACAACTAAATGGGAAATACAATGAACATGCTAATATTTGAATAAATGTCCCAATCATGACACTACAAACATCTCCTTTTGGCATAAATTAAAATTTATAACTCCCTTAGCCCATTCTACATTTTTAGATATTATTGCAATTATAGCCATACATGTGTACTATTATTTCTAATGGTGTATTGAACAATCATAGTATTTTCCTTATTACCTAGTGGATTGTGTTGATATTCACAAATAAGAAATGTGAGTTGTTATTCTAGTTAAAATGTACTTGTATTTTTCATGTTTCACCAAGAATTGTGAGATTCTTGTTCAAACCATGAATTTTGGTTACATCTACATTAAGGAAAAACAATATATTTATTTTTCCCAAGTCTACATCAATATATTCAAAATTATCTTAATTCATGCAAATGGTTATTTTAATTTAATTTATTAATAACTTTGATTCTTTTTTTTTTTTTTTGTTCTCGTTAGGGTATCCCCGCGACTCAAGCCCAGTGGGTTCCCTTTACGGGTGAGCTTGAGGTGAGACTAATCCTTGTGGCCACGGGGTAACCAACGCAGCCCCCTAGCATCGCGGTAGGGTGATTTCCGGGCTAGAGAGAAATAACTTTGATTCTTTGATCATATAAGGTTTTTTCTAATGTCTTAATATATTTATTTTTCCCAAGTCTACATCAATATATTCAAAATTATCTTAATTCATGCAAATGGTTAGTTTAATTTAATTTATTAATAACTTTGATTCTTTGATCATATAAGGTTTTTTCTAATGTCTTAATATTTGTAAAAAAATTATTTCTCTATTTGGATGGGGTCATTGGAAAGCTTTAGGACATTAAGATTATGAAAGATGCAAGCACACTTTCTGAACATATATTCTATTATATGAAATGTGTACTATTTGTCTAAGGGTTGTTGCAACATGCACTAACAAACAACTAGTGCAATAGTGAATATTTATGATGGTTGTGATTTTAAGGAATATGATAGATTAGTCTTATGTACCTTTTATATTGATAGCATAGATTTATTGATTTTATGGTACATGAAATATTTGATGAATTGTTTAGTACTTGACAAGGGAATATAATTTACTTGATCAAATTATTGTACAACTCAAATTTTTAGAAGTGAACCATCTATTAATAACTGAAAGTATCATAGACAAAATTGTTATACATTTTTTACTAAATAAATATATATTTATATTACAAATGTTTTGTACAAAAATGTGAAATATTTTAAAAATGTTCAATAAACATACCTTAAAGATTATTTATTTATACATTTATATGGAAGAATAACACTTGTATGGACAAAGTTGCATGACTTATATATAGGCATGCACAAATATCTTTACAAATGATTCTAAATAAAATATTTCTTCACATGTTTTGACAACCATAATTACAATATTATTAGGATTACTCTTTTTCATGATTGTTTAATGTAAGAGTTGGTATAGAATGCTCTATACAATGAAATATTTTACTAAAAATTACATAGCCACCCAAGATATAGGAGCTTCAATGAAAGCACAAGAGAAATCAAATATCAGAGAATAATGCTCCTCTATCAAAGGATGCACGCATACAATGAGAATGAGTTAAGAATACCAATGCCACAGTGTGACAAATGATGATGTACATAAGGAACAAAAAGGTCTAAAGGTTCCCCCACAACATTTGAAGAAGATGATGCAATTCCATAAGAGCTAACATCAAAGACAAGATGAATATCCTCAATAGTGTCCTCCAAGTCTACAAGTTTGGACTCACAAAATAAATCTACAATGTCTATCAAATAATCATCCCAAGTAGTTGTATATGGAAGATAATGAACAACTTGTTGCACCGAATAATTAGAATTCATGGATGTAGAGATACTAATCTCATTAGAAGTAATAGTCGACGGTGATAAGAATTCAATGCATGAAATTCAACTACACTGCTAATCCCTCAATGATACGTCCACATAAGATGCCTAAGTGTGAGCATCAAATTTGAATATGCCAATGTCGGATTACTAGATTCCTTAGCCTCGATATTTTGACTCATAGATGAAGAAGATGAACCCTCTAAATCTAAATTAGGATTCATCTAGATTGAAGTCTCAATGACCATATTTGGAGGAGGAGAAGGAGCATTTGTAGAAGTCTCTAGATGTCATCATGACAATCAAGCTCTTCTCATTTAGTAAGCACTACAACTATTTTTTGATCATATGATTGAAACAAATAAAATTGAACAAGACAATACACAACAAGATCCTTTGGGAATGGAGGCTCATTTGAGTATCTATGCATCTCTTAGAGTGTGGTACAAATATCACAAGGGAACTCAACACCAAGAGTGGTTGTTGGGTGTCAATGTCAATACTACAACCAATTACTCCTAAATATGGTCAATCTTAAAATCCCACACAATTTTCTTCCAATATGATGATGTACGTTTAAGAACTAGCCCATAGAGATAGAGCAAAAGATGAAGCCACTTGCAATGTGTCAAGATTCCATCTCACCAAGACTTATAGTTCCATCTATCTAATCTAATTACAATAAAGTGTCTTTTAATAACCATGATAAACGCCTCAATTTTAGTCACACAATAGACCAATCAAGGGTGTCATTTAATAGTCATGGATATATTTTTTGGTTACAACTAGATATAAATTTCTTCTAAAGATTAGAATAAAGTAACTTATAAGACTCCTTGTGGTGCCTTTTTTATTAGGTCATGTCACTTGGGTTAAAAAAATTTAGGGCTGCCTATCAAAGAGATATGATAGTAATATTCCATGAAATGCTACATGAAATCATAGAATATTATGTAGATTCCATCTTGAGTAAATAAAAAGAAGGGATGAACACCTACATATCCTCTAGAGAATCTTTTGATGACTACAAGAATACAAGGTATGCCTCAACTTGAAGAAATGAGTCTTTGGGATACAATAGGTAAGATAATAAGCTTTAATGTCTCTAGACATATAGCATAGAGATGGATCCCACTAAAGTTATAATGATCATTGAAATCTCTCCACTAAGAAATCTTAAGAAATTCCATAGCCTCCAAGAAATATTTAGGTTATCCATAGGTTCATTGCACAACTAGCCAATAAATATTATCCATTGTCCTATCCTCTCAAGAAAAGTGTTAGCTTTCATTGGGATGTGTCTTGTTAGAAGTCCTTTGGCCAGATTAAAGAATACCTTTCTATGTCACCTTTGTTGATGGAACCCATGGAAAAAACATTAGATTATTATTTTACATCTCCTCTAGTCACCTTGGGAGCACTTCTACCACATCATGATGAATAGGACCATACACGAGCAGTCTACTATATCAACAAAATATTCAAAATATATATGAACTCCACCACATAGCTATAAAAAAATTATGCTTGGACATTATCTTCACCCTATAAAATCTCTAACATTACATGCTTAATCAACACATTCATATTATTTCCTAAATTGATCCACTTAAGTATCTTATAGCAAGAACTTCCCAACAAGATGCATGGCTAAATAATTCATGAAGTTTAGTGATTTTGGCATTGAGTATGAGGATTGCAAAGTAATTAAAAAATAGATTTTAACTAATTATCTATTCAAAGCATGATTAATCAACACTCATCCATTGATCCTAAACTTTCTTAATGAGCCCATATTAACTCTTGACAATTCTCCACCTAGAATCTCTACCCTTTTTGTAGCCTCCCCTAGTCTTATATTTTTCCCTTCCCCCACCCTTCATTCCTTCTATCCCATAGAATTTTTCTACTACTCCCTTGACTTAACCATCTTACCCACCCCATGCCTAACCTAGACCAAAACATAGAATTTCATCCCATTCATTTCACCTTCCCTATAATCCTAATATTCTCACATTGTCCTAGCTCACTCTATTCTCTCACCTTTATTATTTGGCCATACTTCTTCTCCCTCTACCATTGCCCCTATAATTTCTAATAATTTTTTATCATTCCTCCTACACTTGATACTTCTAACATTTTTTATCCATTATAGTGAGACCTTACTAGTCCCACCCTAATACCAACCCTAATGATATCTAAATCCTCTATCCCATAATTATCCCCTACTACCTTGATCTCCTCACAAGCACTAGTTTGCCTCCAAATGACCCTCACATGAGTTGGCATATGCTAGAAGAATTCTATGCTTTGACATTTCAATCTCTATCCCACCTTCTAGTGTTCTTGCTATCATAGCGATCCCATCCACTCTTCTTAACACACTTTTTGAGGATGTGTTCCTACATTGCATGGATTCACTCTATCATGAAAATAGCAATGGAGAAGAAAGGGGAGGAGAGAACCAAATGAAAGAAGGAAAAGAAAGAACATGAATGGCTTAATTTCCCAAAGGAAAACACTTAATAATGATGTGAAAGGAAAACAAAAATTGTGCATTTTATCATTATCAAAGGCTCAAGTGCAAAATAAATATAGGAGCCATTAGGGCTCAAAAATTTAAAATATCAAGGATTCAAATATAATTATTCTCACACCAACTCATATGAGCTCAATACATTTATAACTAATTTAATAGAACAAAGAAGTGTATAGAGAAAATAAATAAATAATTTTGTGGTCAACATCATGGCTTGCACCAAATGGCAGTAATTCCACTATCAAAAAATTCCTTGTATCAACATGTCACCTATCACAATCTTGGTCCCTCCTCATGGCACTTGATTCTCTTTTGGAAGTTGGTGCATGCTACTATATTTTGTTACATTGGTGTTGGAAGAGCATGTTTGAATTTGATATCAGAAGTTCCATCTTGACTTATGTTAGCTATTACCTACAACAACTACCTTTGTCTATTCAAGAGGGTTAGAGCCTCAATGGTGGCATGACCACTTGTGTCCTTGAGGTTAGATTTTGTGTTATCCTTGTTCCTACCTCATTAGGCACTCAAAGTTCTAAGTAGTCAATTTTACCTACAAATCCCCTACATCAAGATAATAAAATTTCATTGGTAGTAAATCAAATGCTTGATTGAGCCTACACATACTTTAGAGTTTGTTAGCATGTGTAGTCCTTACTATTTATTTTAGAGAATTAAGGCCAAATTTGAATTAATTTTAAATTGAGGAAGTCATGGGTATCCAACGTAGGACTTATCATCATGTAGGGTTGGCTCATCAATAAATTAGAACCATAGATCTTATACATTGAATGACCAAGAAGCACCCACAAGCATTTCTTCTTATGAATCAAGTGTCAATTCTCATGATCTATTAGATCTTTGATTAAATCGTTTACAAGGTGTTAAGTACAATACCATCTCCTCATGATTTTTTCCATTGATGATCCCTCCAAAGATAAAGTGGATCCACTTAAAATGCCATGTCATGACAACTTGATCTTGTTATTGCATGTATCATGTAGGAAATTGCCAATTGCTCAAAAGGATCAATGAAAATGTATATCATTGTTTGAAGGGGCCCACTGTATTGTTGTAATTAAACGGTTAATCTGGCGTAGACAAAAGATAACATAATTAATCCATGCAAAATAACTATACAAAAGCTCAAGAGTAATTGTGAGCACCCCTCTCCCATTTCTCGCCAGTCAAGCATCTTTCCATTTACTTGAAGTGTTCCTCACCTTTTATTTTTTAATTCCTTCACCTCCTCCTCCAACTTTTCATATCATATATATGTTCATTTTATGAAAAACCATTCAATTAAATATCCATGTTATCATAAAATTGATCTTTGATAGATATATATAAAAAGTGATCTACATCAAGTACCCTATGCACATATAATTTTATGAAGCCAATGTCATAGTCTATAAAGCCAAATTCTTAAAACAAAAGACAAAAGCAAAAGAAGTTTCTAAAAACTGAAAATAAAACTTTACTCCAATATTAGTTTAGGTATGACACGGTGCACATTATTATAGTGCAAACCTATTTTTTAGATCACTTCATTTAGTGTCAATAATAATCTCTATAAAAACATTCTCCATGTTTAAAATCATGGAAATAATTTGCATCTCTTACAACAATTTCTCTTGTAGCAATTGTGGAGATAAATTTTATTGTAGTTGGAGGTTCTTCACAACCCTAATAGTTTTTTTTGGGGGCATATCTAACAAACCAAAAAAAAAATTTCCAACTAATAGAGAGAGTGCAGGACTTTGCAGGAACACAAAGATTTCAAGGATTAATGTGATGCAATTTCTAACCACCTTCCAAGCACCCTAATGGAGACAAGGCTTAATGATGCACTAATCACTTGTATGCTCTCTTTATGGACCCAAACCCTTGGAAAACCCCTAAGAGACTTAAGCAAACTTGTCTTGAACTTTCACAAAGCCCCAAACCTCTGTTTCCAACAAAACCTACTTTTTGCACCTTGAGTAGCCTTCTAGCCCTACTAGGCCTCTAGCGAAAGATTTTTTGACTTTTCTCTCAAACTTTCAAAAACACTTACCAACTAAATTATGGATTGAGATACCCTTTTAGGGCCTACACAATATAATAGGTTCTTGATAGCACTTGTTTGAGACAAACCCTTCCAAAATATGTTGTCTCCTCAAAAACTAGGCCTAATTAGCTGTCTTTTCCAAAGCAACCCCTCTCTAACTTTATCCCCTGACCATGAAACTTTCAATAGTGTCTCAAATTGTCTCAAAACCAAGGATTTTCAAGGTCCTAACCTTCTATGACACATCTAAGATCCCTGATCACAAAACCCTCCATAAAATGTCCCAAAACTAGGGCTTCTTGGATCTTGGCTTTGCACACACTTCCAAAACTTGTTTATTGACCCTACACCATTATGGAAACATCTTTAGCCTATTCCAACTCAAAAACATACTCCTCCTTTAGGTATATCTTCTACTGCTATACCCTAGCCTCCATATTCATGCTCTTTCCACTATCAAACTTCGGTGTACACCCTAGGATTCCTCTTTTTCTGCACATTAACTAGTTAGATTTGTATGATACATGTTAAAAATGATCCATTTCATTGGTTTCAGTCACATTTCCCATGAAATGGATCATTCATCCATGGAAAACCCTCAAACTAGTGGAAAATCTGTGTTTTCCTTGAGGATAGTCAATACATTATACAATAAATTGATTCCTATTGTCTTTCAGAGCATTCAATGGTGATAAAACATGCAAATACAAACTCCTAAATCATCCAACTACTTATGCCTTCAATAGGAATCAGTAATTCATCAAGAAAACATAGAAAAAATGTAAGAAACAAAAATTTTATTGAGTTTTCTGAGAACAGTCTGTACAATACCTGCTCCAAATGCCCAACCTCTGTACAAATGATCTTTTGGGGGTTATAGAACCATTCCCCAACTAATCCAACTGATTTGCATTTATTAGAAAAAGTGATTAAAACTCACAAAACTCATTTACCTACCCAAATTAGAATTCAAAAATTTGAATTTCCAATCTTGAATTTTATTATTTCCCACTAACTAGAAACATTAACAACCATTACATTATTATTATTCAACCTTATTTGACCTAATTAAAAGTATTATATTACTAATCAAATCCTAGAGCATGACTATCCCAATTTATACTGCAACCTTTTTGGTCTAGGGTGCTCCAAGGACCCTTAGGGCCGATTGACTCTTTCAAGTTCTTTCCCATTTCAAAAGCCATTATAGGCTTCAAAAGATTATAATTGATGTTTTGCTTTGATGGAAAGGTCCTCTTGACCCCTGCAACCTCCTAACCTCTCAAGTGTTCCTTAAGAAGCTTGGGTGCTCTTGCACCATTCTCCCCAAGAAAGAAGGAATTCTTGCCCCAAGAAACATCTATCTTGCTGTCAGCACACTACTCCTTGTTCTTGTATCTCTGCACCTTCTAATCACAAACAAAGAAATCACCCAAGGTCACCTTCTTCCTCTTATGCCAATCTGCACTCTTGAAATTCATCATGTGAGAACCAAAATAGGGTTTGGTTTGTCCTCTTTGTTGTTTGATAACAGTATGCTCTTGTGCCCTGTTCTTGCCCTCATTCCACTGTCTCCTTGGTGAAAGGATACCATCACTAGCATGCTCAACTATAGGGCATTGAATGCCTCCAACCTTGACACTGTGTAAGTCCCATAAATTTTGATTTCTAAAACTGTGTGCTCCACAACCCTGCTGCAACTCATCACTCTTCTTCCAACCAGTATCTTGCCCTATCTTACCCTGTTTATTCACCTACAAACTCTTCTCAAAATAGATCACAAAACTCTCATTAGACTACTCCAAAGGCAAAGGAACTAATTGATATCTAACATCTCCTTTATGCACCACATATGTATTATGGAATCCATCATGCAATGTCCTAGTATACTGCCATGGTCTCCCTAAGATGATATGACCACAAGTCATTGGAATGACATCACAAAGCACCCTATCATGATATGATCCAATTGAGAAATCTACAAAATCCCTCTTACAAATCTCTACATGATGTCCTTGAGTTACCCAAGTGGCTTTGTAGGGAGTAGGATGATCAAATGTTTCAATCCCTAACTTGGTTATCATATCAAGTGAAACTAAATTGCTATGTGACCCTAAATCTATGAGCAATCTGCAAATCTTACCATGACTCAAACAATTTGTTTTGAAAATAGTTACCTTTGGCTCTTGATGAAGTCTTTCTCCTTGCTTGACCATAAAAGACTCACCAGCAGTCACAGGGTCTGCCATGAATGTCTTTGATTCTTCCTTTTTGTCCTCTTCTTCTTGTACCAAGTTAGCTCTCCTATCTCTACCCTTATCAGCTTGTTCCCATTTAGGACACTTGAAGAAAGGATGCCCTGGTTCATTGCAATTGAAACACCTACCTGTGAATGGTCCTCTACCTTGTCCAAATCTGCCTCCTCCTCTAGGAGTGTATCCTCCTCTTTGATCAGAAAATATCTCTTTGCCTTTGTCATTGCTACTCTTATCATTGCTTCCTTGCCCTTGTTCTCTATTACCTCTGCCCTTGTTTGAAATACCTCCTCTTCCACCATTTCTTGATCTTTCTTGCTTCCTCTTCACCTTTTCCTCAGCTCTAATGGTCAACTGAAAACATTCTCCCAATGTTCTTGGCAATTGCAAACCAATCTCATCTTGTAGATTGTACCTCAAGCCATTATTGATATACCTGGCTATTTTCTCATCCTCTTCCTCATAACCTCCTCGATGCTAAGCTTGTGAAATTACTTTCGATTATAGGACTGTATAACATCAGTCCTTTGCTTTAAATTTTTCCTCATCCTTTTCACATGAATGGGTATAATCAGATGGTAAAGACTTCTCTTTGACCAAGCTCTTCATCCTAGCCCATGTAGAGACTTTTTTTCCAATCCTCTAGCCATCCTATCGTGCGAAACTAGTCCACCAATGTCAATGTTGTACCTCGGCTTGGTTTTGGCAAGAGCTTAACCTTCCTCTCTTCACCCATCTCTTCAAACTAAAAATAGTTCTTTAAGGCATCAAGCCATCCCAACACCTCTTCACTATCCATCTTCCCTTGATAGATAGGAAAATCTATATGACTCTTTCCTCCATGACCTTGTACTGCCTTCAACAATCTTAGTAACCTCCTTTCCTTAGGGTCCTCTATCTCATCTACTTGTTGTTCCTCACTTACCCTCACATGCTCTTCTTCTTCATCATTGTTTTCTTGGTCTTCTTGTTCTTCTCTTCTCCTACTCCTCTCAAGGTTATTTATCCTTACTTGAATGGTCTCTCTCTCTCCCTTCTCCATTGCCTTTCTTCTCTTGCTCTTGCTGCTTCTTGTTCTCTTCTTTCCCTTCTCTCCCTTTCCAAGATTTCCTTCAACTCTTCCAACTCTCTTGCCAATTGATTTTTTGGTGCCATTGCTGTTTCTTCAACCCCTAAAGGACCTACTCATTGCTATGATACCACTCTGATGTAGAGGGTCTGGGACTTTGTAGGAACACAAATATTTCAAGGATTAAAGTGATGCAATTTCTAACCACCTTCCAAGCACCCTAATGGAGACAAGGCTTAATGATGCACTAATCACTTGTATGCTCTTTTTATGGACCCAAACCCTTGGAACACCCTTAAGAGACTTAAGAAAACTTTTCTTGAACTTTCACAAAGCCCCAAACCTTTATTTCCAACAAAACCTACTTTTTGCACCTTGAGTAGCCTTCTAGCCCTACTGGGCCTCTAGCGAAGGATTTTTTGAATTTTCTCTCAAACTTTCCAAAACACTTACCAACTAAAGTGTGGATTGAGACACCCTTTTAGGGCCTACATAGCATACAAGGTTCCTAATAGCACTTGTTTCAGACAAACCCTTCCAAAATCTGTTGT
>VDFB02142939.1:0-15313 GCA_007258455.2 Sequoia sempervirens | reverse complement strand
ACCTAAGCCATAAAAGGACTCATCACAATGTGAGCCATTAGCTCAATAGTAGAGCATCCCAACACCAAATGGGAGGTCCTAAGTTTGAATACTGGTTAGTCCATAGAAATTTCTATAAAATTCAATCACTAGTACATAAGAAGAAGAATAAGTACCCTTATAATTTTTATTAATACCAACAAATCATTCCTCACATGTAGGTGAATCAATGATTTCAAGCTCATCAACATGTATATGTACCTCAATCTCATGACCCTCATATAAAACCATTTTATTAGATTTATTTAGAGTAAAATATTTAAATTTTCATTAGGAGGAACAATTGAAGGATTGACCCCAATATTAACCCCCTCAACCTAATTTTTTTTTATCAATCAAATCCTTAATCAATTATTCTTTAATCCCATAAAATGTTGAGTATAATTACAATTAACTCTACAATTTAATAACAAAATTCTTTCTCATTATATCTTTTGGGAATAACCTTAGATTTATCTAATGGCCTAATAGGAGGAAGTGTAATCATGTTTGCACTAAGTAAATTTTGAAGCACATTTTACAAAGGAAAAGTTGGAGGCTTTAGAGTCATAATATTAGAAACATTTATAATGTATAGTTTGTACAATGGTCATTTCCATTATTTTTTACTATCCTTTTGGAAATAATTTTTCTTTTCAAATTTACAAGGGTAGGATGATGTAGATGAAGCATTAGAAGATCCATAATTAAGTGTGGTAGCCTCTAACAACTTTAGTTCTTAACATTCATCTCACTTGCACATGCAAATGTTAAGAATGCATATACTTTGTAGATCCTTGTTTACAGTCAAAAAATCTAAAATAATAAACTTCAATCCAGCATTCCCAATATTTGCATTGACCAATTTCAATATTAAAAAACAGACCCAAATGGAAGATAATACAATCATTTAATAGCATAATATTTTAAATTTCATGGGAAGAACTTAGCCAATAACTTATCATCATACACAAAATCCAAATATGTAGCACTAAAGAACCTTGAATGTGTCATGGGATCTCCTTTAACATTGTGCATCTCAAATCTAGGATCCAAAAATCCAACAAAAATGGATATGTAAAATTTTTAATAGAAATTGAATTGTGTTTGATTTTTATATTGCACATGTCTTTGCTTCCACAGGGGCGAATCAACACATTTTCATCTCAACAAGCCTTAAACATTAATGTCAAGGGTAGATAGAGGCACACTAGGATTAAGGACACGGAAATGAAAGTGGCAAGATGAGAAATGGAAGGTGGTGTATAAATTTGTCGTGACATAATAAACGAGTGTGGAGTGACAAAGACTTGCGTAGGAATATCATAGTGAGGGGAACATGGGAAGTGTAAAAAAAACTAATGAGAACTAATGTGGAGACAAAAGAACTAAGTGCATCATAATAAGTAAGCATGAGATGAGATCTAGGAAAAAGGAGAGGATAAAATTGGGGAGATTTTGTGGAAGGAGAAATAAATTGCATAAGATAGATAGGAGTAAAACAATAAGGAGGAATACATGAAGAAGGCTGATGGAGGGAAATGGCAATATCACTCAAAGTGATCAAGAGCTTATCCTTTACCTATTTAACTTTAAGTACTTTCTTTCCATGGCTTATTAATCAACATAGTATATGAAGGATATCAATCATTGTACTAGGATTAATATTACCAGCCAAATTTGCAAGATCCAAAGAAAGGTTGTGTGCATCAAAGCTATATCTTGATTACCATTTTCTCAACAAGGGCCTCATGGTCAAATGATTCTTCTCCATTATGATAAATTTAGTATCACGCATATTCCCAATCATACCAATTTTAGCTTGATTCACAACCATGGTGGGATTGAACTATGACTTCTTACTAGGAAAAGAGGATGATTTTTGTATTAGAAGGAAATAAGGATCAAACAATTTTTAGATTTGATTAAGAAATTAGAAAATGAGAAAGCACTTAAATCTAAAAACTAAATAAGATTCAAGAAAACCTTTATGGCCAAATCATAGGACATACCAAATTAAATGGCTTTGCCAAAATGAAAAGAAAATAATTTCTTTAGAGTTTTTTTTTCTAATTAGCTAGGATAAATAAATACAATAAGTAAATACACAAATTACCTTTGAACATACAATTGAATTTAAAACTACTAGACAAGCACACTATAGAATTGACAAAGAGGGTTAGGGTTTTTAGCTTCATTTGTTATATGGAGATATTGTATTGTAATGCACATAATCAATGATATGATTCTTGATTTTTTATAAGATTTAATATTATGACACCTTAACAAACCAAGATATGACTTTCATGGTTCACTCCTACATGTATGGAATTTACATTTTCATCTACAAGTTTGACCCTAAATTTGTAGTTTTAAAATTATTTTGTGACCTTGACCCCTACACTTCTAGTCTTTAGGAATTTATTTATCTCCATTTCTTAGACTATGTTGAGAGCCATTATAATGGTTTTTTGCACTAACTTTGGGAGGAAACTCATTTTTCCTTACTCAAACCCTTGGATTGATTTAAAAAAATTGAACAAGTTAAAATACATGCCAAATTATATAAATGCAAGTGCCTAGGTATTTTATCCTTGTAATCTTAAAAGTTGATGTAATACTCTAATGATCAAATCATATGTTGATCTATGATACATATGGATTGATATCTAAATGAATTAGAAAATTTTCTTTTATATAACACTGTAGCTCTAAAATTTTAATATTTCATGCTCAAATTGTTGAGAAATAACTAATTGGAAGTATTTCAACTTGGGACCATATTTAAATTTGGATATATAAATGTGTGTGCCAAAGAAACAAAATGAAAAGAATAACATTTGGATCTATATCCTTGATATGTTTGAAGCTAAGTCTAGTCTAGGCTCAAGTTAATGGCTAAACTTTTGCAAATAAAAATGCAACTTGGTTTGTCTAGTACATATGTGTTTAGTTTATTTGTTGTGTTATTAGTTGGATGATAGTTAAGGTGTCCACTACGAAATGGTAGATGATGGGGAGGTGATGTTGGAGCATTCTGACACTTGAAATAATGTTGTAGATGCATTGAAAAATCCAATCAACATAAAGAAGTTCAAGGGGTGTAGTTTTGCATTATAGACCTCTCATCCCCTAACAGATAGTTGATAGTTTTGATATTCATTTTTCTCTTGAAAGGTGTTTAACAAGACAAAAATATATGCAAAACGGGGAAGCAAAATACTATATTGAAAATGCTTTAAAATCTTTCAAACAAATGCAATTTGAATTCAACAAAATTTTAAAAAATTGCATTTAGGGTTTCAAATTAAACAAATAGATGCATTTTGAACTCTAAAAAAATTGAATTTTAAATACCTAGTGCTCAATAGTGCTCAATATGCAAACTGGAATGATGAACTTTGAAGAGACGAACGGAAATTTGCTTTCGCCGGAAAGAAACACCTTGTTTGGTCGCCATCACGGTCTCTGTTCACTGCATGCACCAGGGACAGTGACTGGTAAAAGAACAAAGTAAAAGTGACATGTTAAAATGAAACAATTTTTTGTTTTTGTCATATTAAGGGGGTTCGGTCGAACCCATGTTCGACCAAACCTATTTAAATATGTTTTTTTATTTAGGTTTTCTTTGGTTCGGTCGAACCATGGGTTCGGCCGAACCCGATGGTTCAACCAAACCAAAGAATTGGTTCAGTCGAACCATTGGGTTCAGCCGAACCCATTCAATATGGTGAAAGGAAAAAATGTGAAATTTCCTTCCTCTTATAAAGTGTAAACCACTATTCTAAAGCCACCCCAAGAAAGAAGTTGGAAGTAGCAAGAAAGAGTGAGAATATAGCAAGAATGATCAAGAAGTGTTGCAAGAATGAGAGATAAGTTGCATGAGAGTGATAGAATTGCTTGAGAGAGTGAAAGAATGGAGTTTGGATGGGTCAGTGGAGGTAAACAATCAATTTTCATCGATCAAGAGTTGATAGGGAATGTTACATTCACAGGAACCCATGAATTGTAACACTTCTATAGATTCTAGATGGAAGAATCTTTGTTAGGCCAACAATGTAGCGTGTGAATGTCCATGTAGTGGACACACATCCTTGATAGAAATTCCCTTCACCAACGCTAAACGACAGGGACACATGCGAGAAGAGGAGAAAAAGTGGTGGGTTTTTACATTATCAAACTTGTAAGGCTAAAATGAAGGTAAATTAATGGGAAATTGTATGGGGTGTAAATTTATGCCATTACAGGGGGCAACCTGACTAAACTTGTCTTGTCTTTTTTGTGACTATCTTGCAACACAGTTTGCAATAGCCACATGCCTATCTGCTTAGTGTTCGGTCTCTAGCCATGCTAGCCATACCTATCAGAGCCATCATTTACCTAATCAGATTATGTCTTGTCATGTCTATGGAATTTTATCATGTGTATTTTTCACTTTTTCACCTAACATGTTTGTGGTGAGATTGTAGCCAGCTTCACAGGTTCGAAGACCCATGTCCTCTTTGTGTCTTGGTTCAACTTCTCTATATCGCATATACTAGATTGAAGGTATGCTTCCTCTTCATCCTAGGTATATTCTCTTCAACCTCTTTATACTTTAGGTCACACATGTTTAGATACATATGCTCCCTAAAGTGGGGGAAAAATGTAATGTCGTAAATTGCACCCTTAATGCAATTTCACATTACATCAATCTTCATTTTAGCCTAATGAGATGATAATGCGAATACTCTTGCTCCCCGCCTTCATTTTCGTCCTTGACCCTATTGTTTTCTATAGGTGGGGGAATTTTTGTTGGGGATGCTTCCGTGTCGCGTAGATGTCTACATGCCACGCAAACGTCCTAACAAGATTCACGATCTTGTGGCCATTGGGACATTACACTTTCACTTTCTTGCAAAGTGTAACACCTCCACAATCATAGACATGCTAAAAAATGACCCTCTTGTATGCAATTCTTCATTTGAACTCATATTCTTCCCTCTCATTCATTCAATTCATTGATTTTCACTTATAGCAACTCAATATCTCATTCTTGCAAGTCCATTCTCTCAACCTTCATTCTTTTCTTGCTCTCTTGCTTACTCAAGCTCTTTTATATCAAGGTTGTTGCACGTTCGTCTCAAGCTCTCTCAAGGCATTGCACTTCCTCTCGGCTTCACAAGCTCGTTGGAGGGAGGGTAACATTTCCTTGTGTTGCATTATTGTTCTTATTGAAGTAGCATATTGATATCTTGCATGTTCTATTTCTTTATCTTGTCATTTCACATCATCTGTTGTCTATTTCTCTATCTTGTTGTCTCTTTGGCTGTTCGTGGAGGTGGAAACACCAAAATAGGGATTTGACCAAGGCAAGTCCCAAAACAACCCCAACACTTTTACTATTTCTATGTGTGCAGGCTATCCATGTGGAGCTTTGCAGGAGGCTTCATAGTTGGACCACCCATGAGTTCATCCCTTTCCTTCACTCTTTGTTATTTTGTTTAATAGTTTGATTATTCGTTCATTTAGTATTCTTCTTGTTGTGCTTTCCCTTTATTTTCAACATTCTGTTAGATTAGTCAAAACTATTAAACTCCAGTTCTCGAGTAGTTAGCAAATCCTGTGTGTTTTTGGCGGTTGACTGTGTCTCTGGTCCATACAAGACGTCAACACCCCATTGAGATGCTAGTGTGTCACATTGTTGTCCTTGGCCTGTGCTTCCATCTTTTGACCAAGAGCTAGTTTGTGTATCTCCCGAGACCTCTAAGGCTTGCTCACTCGGTTTCTGAAGTTCTTTTTCCATAAACAATTATAAAATATAAAAACATATCAAAAACTCTCCCTTAGTTGTCTCCCGTCACTTGAGCTTGTTTCCTTGAGGTAGTTGAGGATAATTTGCTCCCTGTAGACTCTTCCCTGTCCTAGAGACTCGAGAGTAGCGAATCTCCTCCTCTACAATTAGTAAACAAAACTACTGTTCTTATAAAAGAAAAGTTCTTAAATGACCCACAACAATAATTATAAACCCTACACTTGTAAAAAAAACATGTTAAACATTACTAAAGCCAATAATCCTAAACCAATTTGACAATATTATTGGCAAACAATAAAACTATTGAAAACCCATTTGCATAATAAATTCATAGAGTCGTAAACTTAAATTTATAACTTAAATGGTATGTTACATTGATGCTCTAATATAAAACTAGAATTCCCATGAATAATAAATGTGTTTATGAACACATAATACAACCATGTTCATAAACACCTTCGAACAACACCTTTCAATTTTTTTGTGCAAAGTTAAAGAAACAAAAAACCTCATTCAACTTCAAACTAGAGAATGTCAAAGAAAAAAAAGAAGCAAAGAACCATTATTGAAAGAAACACCCATAAAACAACATAATATTCAAGCTAGCAAATACATAGTAGAGGTGATAAAAAAAAGTAGAAAACGATAAATGAAAGAAGCACCCACAATAGACAGCTTATGGTTCATTACCTTAGTGAGGAAAATAAACCTCACTTGGGTAGAAAACCACTCGAGAATGCTTGGAAGAGCCACATTGATCGACATAGAGTTGGTGACTATTCCATTCTCTAAAACCTACAAGAAATGATAAATGAAGAGGCAAATGTTATAGCAAAATAGAAAACCCGCCTTAACAGACAACATTATTGTGAAGAGGAAGCAAAAGTTGTATAGTCAAATTCATTTACCTTTGCAAACACCATCATTGTGAAGAGGAGCAACAACCACAAACCCACCTTTGCCGAGCATTCCTTTCGAAGAAGACCTATGGAATACAAAGCACAACCGGACATGTTTTGTTCCCTATTCAAACAAACACTCCAGAAGAAATGTCTCAATTGTGATATGGTGGTGAACGAGATAAGTGAGGTTGTGCAACATTCATGCACAAATGCATTGAAAGTTGTTGCCATTTGAAACAAGTAAATGGGGAGGGACACAGTTAATGTGGCTTGTTAGGAGGGAAAGAAGAGATGACACACCTTAAATGCGAGGAAGTGTATAATTATGGTGGCACTCTCCATGTTCGGCATGTGACATGTCGAACATGTAGTATTTCCTTACCATGCAATCACCGGGGCTTGTTCTGACCCACAATCAATTACCCATCCAAACAGGGAATTAATTTGATCGCTCAACTTGTCATCAATGTACACATAGTAGATTGAATCCACATAAGCGAAAATGATTTTTTGAATCCATCTTGAAATTGCTGAATCAGGAAATTATTTTTTATAAAAAAATTTATCTACGAGACACTCCACATGGACCCCCAAAAATAGACTACTCCAGTGAAGACATTGACCCCAAAAATAGACTCCTCCACTATGGACCCCTCTCCCCTATAAATCTAACTCTTCTGGAAGTTTGGAAGATATTTTGTTACACCTCAGCAATAAAGAGGTGCAATACTACTTGCCTCCAAATTAATATTATACACGCAAAGATAAGATCTCGTACACCACTTATTAATAACAATAATGGTAGCGAAACAAATTATACAGCACCTTCTACAGATCCTTGTTGGTTGCGTACATCTTCACACGGGCCATGGAAAGCAGTGTTCCCAGATGTATTTTCTATCGCACTAATCTCCTCACGAAAGCTACGGTACCTAGGAAAGGCAAGTGGCAGGGTGCTCCATCGGGGAAAGTCTCAGTAATTAAAAAAAAACGTGAACCAAAGTCATACAGACCATGAATTACAAGTAAAAAGGTACACGGCCCCTGGTCTTGCCTGTCTTGACTGGCAACGCCAATCCACACAATACACGCCTGTCCGTAAACCACCCACGGACTCGGTTGCTGAGCCCCTCTTTCCTTGAAGCCGTCCACACGCCCTGACCCTTTCTTTACTCGAAAAGACGCGCTAATAATCTCACCACCGACAAATTCTATTTAAATCGTTCATCCTCCCATTCTTTTTAAATCATCCATCTTCTGCATTATCAGATTAGGGAAAGCTGTTTGAGATATATCTGTCTTTGCGGAATAGAAAACAGAGGAAGTTTCCATGGCCAGATATATCTCTATGCTGGATTCAAAGGCTTTCTCTCGACTTTGCGGTCATGATTTCGGGCTTGGAAATATAGCCAGGTAAGCTTCAGATTTCCTTAATTTCCTTCCATCTTCAAAGTTTCTGGTTCAAAATGAATGGTTCTTAATTTACTTTAGTTTATTTGTAATTTGCAGGAGAGAATACAGCGCCGTAGCAAGCAAACTGGAGTTGCGAGGAGGTCAGGTGGAGGCAAAAGAGGCGGAGGAGAAGAGTAGAAAGAGAAGTTGGATGCCTCACCCCATTACTGGCTACTATTTACCAGAAGACCATTTTGGGGATAAAGATATTCCCCAATTAAGGGAAAGTAAATTGAAATACAATATTCTTCCCTTTTGCCCACAAAATTGATCTCTCAAAATTCAGAATTCTCCTGTTTCTCATCTGAGCAGAAGCTTTTAGTCACAAGCTCTAATGTAACGTGGGTATCTGTGATTTGCACTGATATCAATCTCAAAAGTGCAATGATATTAGGACTTTGAGTTTATGTTCTGGTTTCCTTTCTCCCCTAGACTAAATTTGATGGCCGTATGGCCATATTTAGGTATTTTCGTTCTAAACCAAAATTGTAGGAAGATTATATCATATTAAGGGGAGATTTTATATATGTTATAGAATTTGAATAGCAATATGATTATTATAAAAATAAAAAAATTAAAAAAATTGATTGATATATAGGGTTCACCATCAAATTTAAGGTCTCTAATCTTTCTAAATAATTTTAATAACAATAATAAATCTTTTTTTACAAACTTGTATTTTACATGGACAACTCTTCTTATTATTTGCAAACCAATCATCTAATCATTGATGCCTTGCAAATGACTATTTTCTTCATATTTTCAATTTCATAATTTGATATTTTAAGATTTCATCTATAATATTACATTCAAGATATCTTTGGGGATTTGTTTTCTAATTGAAAATACAACTACAAGTTAAAGTTTAATTAGTCAATATTTTGTAGTTTTGAGCTTGGCTAAAATATCAACACTATATACATGAGTGTGTCTAGTTGAATTGTTAAAGCAATTGAGGCAAAATGAAGGTTATTGATTTGAATCCTATCCAACTTTTCTCACATTGTTCATGCGATAAATTATATTAATTAAGAAATAATAGTGTAAAATAGAACGTTTACAAGAAAAGTGGCCTACTAAACTACAAGCTAAAACACAAAACATCAAATGCACGTAGCTAAGCACAAGTATTGGCCACCAAGTAACCAACCAAGAGAACTCTTTGAAATGAGAGTGAAGGATTTAGTAACCATTCTTAAGGTCTTGCATAAGTGACACCAATACTCCCCAACCCAATAGTGAAGGCACAACAAAAACCTTGATATCACCCTATGTCAACTTGAAAACTTTCTCCCCTAAGGAAGGTGTTCAACCCCTCTATTGAGGGAGGAGATAGTGAGATGAATTTGTGTGAATGGATTTATTGGTGAAGAGATTAAGAGGCGGGGAGGGGGGAAGTGAAGGGCGGGTCATCCTACAAAGTAACCATCAGAGAGAAAGAACTCTGCAAAATGAGAGTCATAGATCTACTAGCTATCTTGAGGGTCTTGCACAAGCACAACAAAAGTCTTGATATCATCCTATATCAACCTAGAAGTTTTCCCTCGTAAGGAAGGTGTTGAACCCCTCTGTTTAGGAGAAGGTAGAGATATATGACTATGTGTGAGTGGATCCACTAGTGAGAAGTTGATGGTAGTAATGTGTAAGTAATGTGATTAGGTGAAGCTATCCTCATGATATAAAGATCACTCTCTTAGTAGCTAAGTTGTGGAATTCTAGCACCACTTCCACATATACTTGGATTTAAAAAACAAGTAGTGGTAAGCACATAAAATTTCTCATTATGACAAAAATAATAGGTAATAGATTCAACATGAAAATAACAATATTTCTTGCTTTCAAGAGCTTAAAAAAATAGAGGCTCGAAAGAAATCCTAATTTCTAGTAATATAACTAGGTCACAAGGTTGTATCTCCAAATATAGCAAATTATTAGTGGAAAATCTTTGGATGAAAATGATAGAAGAGACCATGCATCATCTTCCAACATCTTGAGCACAAGGGAAATTCCAAAATATGTGTTTGAAATACTACTTTGTTTAAGGCTGGACATTTAGTATGAACTTGTCCAACATGTATAAGTCTTTCACCAAGTGGAATCCCTTGGTAGACCAAACACCAAACAAAGTGAACAATTTTAGGCTCAAGTCTACATTGACAAACTTTTTTAAGCCTACAAAGGCAAGTTAGAGGGGATGAGAAACCCCCATCTCAAAGTTATGCTTATAAAGTGTTAAAGAGAAAGGACTAAGCACTTTAGATAGAAGCCCTAGAGTGTCATTCCTTTGTACGACGCCAAAATTTCACCACAAATTCTTCCACAAGCTAGAAGAGGTTGAAGCTCTAACTTGTGAAGTGTGACTTATGCAATTAGCTCTTGTATTCAAATGATGCAAGGGAAATCAATGTTAGCAAGCTAAAGAATTTGTTGAAAGGTAGTTCACAAGGTCTAATCTTCAGAAGAGATTAAAGATAGTATGAATTCCTTTGTAAAATAGTATAAAATCTTTGATTTAAGGTGTTTCTACAAAAGAAGTTGGAGTTGTCAATGATAAATAACCACTAAATGTTATGGTCATTGAAAGAAAAACTAGCTCTGAAACCATGTAATATCCCTCATTTTGACCCCTTTTAGATTATCTTATGATTATTATATGTTCCATCCCATGGTAATTTGTATGTGATTATTATCCTAGATGATTACGTTATATGAGACTATGAATTGTTCTTAGTTCCTTGTGTGTTTTCTTGTCGAATAAATGATTTATCAGATGCAATGTTTTAATTAAATATTGAATGTGGATCATTGTGATTGTTTAATAGTGCTACAAGGTATCTTGTGTTGAGATGTGATGTTTGACAAGAATATGTGCTAGGGAAACATTAATTTTGTAAGCTTTGTGGTAACCAATACATCCACCTCTTACAAAAACTATCTCACAATGGATGCATACATTCAATAACATGCTAAGCATGCACAAGAACATTTATCCATAATATAATAGGGAAACATTAATTTTGTAAAGTTTGTGGCAATGGTACATAATTTTGGAGAATTTTGATATCTTCAATCATTTATTAAAGCATTGGAAAATAGATCCAACATGTCTTGAAGATAAGACATAGGTATAGTTGGGCAGTCATGTTTGTAGGGAAAAGCCATGCCACTCACATTAGGTTGAAAACTTGAAAGAACAACTTAATGGAGGCCAATGGTGAAAAATTACAAGGGAACCAAAGGATAGCAACACAAGAACACACCTTGTGTAGGATATATCAAGGAAACGTCACCACACCTCAAGTGTAGCACATAGAGTTGGCCCATGACATATAATACAAATGGACATACCAAGAAAGAGGAACACATCCATGTGTTTAACAATGCATATATTATATGTAGAAAGTAATAGTGATGTAATTGAAATGAAGGAAAATGTGTGACCTTGATTTTACTCTAGGGTTTAGGCACTTTTTCCTTATCACTTCATTTAAAATTTGAGGTAGCGAGGGTTTGGTACATTTGGACAAGGTATAGGACTGACTTACAACCTAAAAGGTAAGTCAACCTGCCCTTGACCAAACTTGAAATGGATTTTGAAATGAAATACAATGATTGAATAGACTAATGATGCAAATAACTATTCTAATGCAAAAATAGTAGATCCAAAAAGTCATAGACAAATTTAGACTTTAGAGACAGACTGAGCAGAGTTCTATGCACCTGTGATATGAATTTGGGGCTGAAAATGGAGGACTAAGTTGTCCTAGGGGACATTGTCCTTGTGACTAAATTTTAAATATGATTTCACATCTAGAGCCATATCAAAGCTTCCTTTCCCCAGGTGTCTTATTGTCGAATCTTTTTCGGGTGTCGAGATAATAGAGTTTTCATATGTTGTCAAGTTGTAGGGTGTGAATGCAACAATGAACAATTGACCTTCTAACTTCTTTCAATATTCTTCATACCTGAAACTTGCACATTCAAAGAGAGGGAAGGGTTGTTCCATATAGGAGCTTGCCTAAGCCAAATCCCATGTTGGTGTTTCCACCTCCACAATAACTTGATGCCAATGAAAGAGAGCTTATCCTTTTGAGGGATAGAGGCTAAATGAAAAATGAATGATGAATCAACAATGGACTGCAACTCACCTCTCAAAAATGAATTCCTTGAAGGACTAAAGTCATACACATCTCCTCAAGGATTGATTGTTGTTTGTTTGATTTGCTTGAAGACCTACAAGGGTTAGATCTCACAAACAACATGATAACATAAACATGACAAAACTCACGTAAAACTTGACATGATGCTTTGATATAGAATTGCTACAATAAATCAACTCTTGACTGCTCTTGACTTGTGTGATAATGCTCTTGACAATAATTCTTGCTAGATAGATTTCAAATGATGTAATGACTAGGTATTTATTTGCAATTATTCTAATTTCTCAAAAATTAGATCTCGATAACCGACATTTGAAATTTTGAAATTAAAATAATAAAATGTTGACTTCGACATATTAAAATTTGGAGGCAAAATAGGGGGACAAGTCACCGAGTACGATTTAGTCCCGATCCTATTTTGTGGGGTGTAAAGTGTCGAGACAAAAATATTATATGTTTGCATTGGTTTTATACATGGGTTTTATTGATAAATGTCCAAATGGGCTCTAGAATGCATAATTTGGGACATTAGATGTATAATTAGGTCCAATTACTTAAGGGGGGGCAAAACATAGTGTGAAATTGTCATGGGTGACAATTTACGATGCTACAATAACCGATAGAAGAAGGAATTATATGTGAGAAAGAGAGAGAAATAGAGCATAATATGATAAATGATATGTAATTGAGAGGATAGATAAGAATAATATTTGAATAAGGAGAAAAATATGTATTAAGAGATTGATTAGTATACTCAAAGTTGATATGTATATGTGATGAATGTTTATATGCTTATATTTTGATTGACTATTTTTTACCTTTATAACACTACTTTGTAATCCACCTCATAAGTTCTTATCCTTTACAATGGGTTATAAATACAACATAGAAGAGCATAGGCCTAGAACAATTTGCACCCTCTCTTTGCCAACACTATCTATATACACATTCATGGTGGGTCAATGGTTGGAGATCTTTATAATTTTGTACAAGAAAATAATGCTAGATTTGGTTGCTAATTTTTTGGTTGAATGTTTCATGGGACTTGGTGATGACACTAGAAGAACCTTTGATAACTTAATATGCACTTTTCTTCTTCTCAATCTCATATTATTTTCTCCCCTTTCCTAATTCTTTTTTGGTTTTTTTGAAGTCTAACTAGTTTGGACTAAACATAGGTTTAGATTAGATTTTCTCTTATCTTTAAGCTTGAATGATGAATCTTTCCCATTTTTCATAAAATGAACATTGATCGTGGATCATTTTTGTAGATAAACAAGTTGTAGCATACTTTAACAAAATAGCTATAAAATCATTTTTTTTCTAAGACACTAGTAGCCATTCGAATTGAACATCCATAAATACCTCTAAGTTAGCCAAGAATTAATTAACAAGTTTCTTTAGCCTTGGAGAATATTTTCCCCTTTTCCAAGAGGGAAAAATGATTTAACAAGTTGATGTGTCAAAACACACACATCAATAGGACTCTTGAAATTATCTCGAGTAAATTTGATCTTTCCATTAATCTCATGCACACTATGTCTTGCTCCCAAAAATATATAGAATTAAGAGCTTACCACCAACCTCTAAATAATTCTCATCAACAACACATCTAAGAGAAGAAAATCTAACATACCAGATGCCAAGTTGAAAGGGATGTTCCTTAAAGAAAGGGGATAAAAAAAACCAATGATCATCCTTTGAATAATGAGTACCCAAAGAACCAAAATCCTTTCCAATGGATTATCCTTTCTAGTTCACCCAATCCATCCCATCTATACTAGTCCCTTGCTCATATGATTGATTCCTAGTCTTACAAAGACGAGTATACTCAAGACCAAAAAACAAGATAGATTTTTAAATTTTGATACCACAAGAATCTATGTAACAATGGTTGGGGATTCAAGGTAATTTTTCTACTAGAAAAAACCCTATTCTCAACTAAATGTGTAATTGGTTGTATATGTCCCTTAGTCATTGAAGGTTTTTCTAAAGCCAATGATTGTGTAGATCACTTGATTATTAGTACACATAGTCTTAGAGATCAAGAAAAGAACGTGCAATATAGCTTAGTAGACCATGAAGCTTTATGGCACATATAGGTACTTTATTGAAATAAATGATATGACGTATAACGATATGGCATGTTCCTTAGATATTTATTTATGTAAATGTATCTAATATGTTATGTATGTAATACAAGAAATAAGAGAAAATTTATAATAGAGGAGAGCATAGTTTAGAGCAATGAGTAGGAGTACTTAAATGGAATTCGAGTGCATGAAATGTGTTTTAAGGTGAATGATTTAACTATTAAAAGAAAAAGAAAAAGAACACTCAGATTAGACAAGTGATGACCAAACCAACATAGAATTCAATGTTTTTGAGCTATTTGGATCTCCTCGTTGTATATATTTTCCCACAATTATCAATTTGATGTATGGTCATGTAAAAATTTGGTAGCATAGTGGTGCTCCAAATCAAATGGCTAAGATCCTTTGAAAATGGCTAAGTATTGGATTAAATAGATTTGGAGAGAAAATGAATGGATGGATAGGATTGGAAGATAAAGATCAAAGGTGGGGATTGAGTATGACCTCTCAACTCATGGGATGTTCCCAAGTATCAACATGAGGGGATTTGATAGGGGAGATGGTACTTTGGAGTGTAAGAGGAGATCTTGTCATAAGGAAAAAATTTATCCTCACACTCCAAAGGGAGGGCCCGATGATAGGAATACAAAAATTTAAAATTCCTTTTGTGTACCTTTGGAAGGGAAACCCATGTGGGGTCCCTTTCAAAAGGGGAAATATTTATGAGTAAGGATATAAGGTGGGTAGGAAATAAATGGAAAGAGCCCTCACTTAATCAAGGATTAAGTGTGTGCACATGCTTAAGAGAGTGATTAGATTAAGATTAGGGGGTAGGTTTAGAACTAATGGAAAATATTGGATGACGTGACTTCTAAGAGAGAAAATAAATTAAAT
>VDFB02142938.1:0-15342 GCA_007258455.2 Sequoia sempervirens | reverse complement strand
TGATCATTCAAGCAAGGAGAATCCACATCCCAATAATTCAAGGAGAAAATCAAACCACAATAAAGTCATGGGTAACATTTTGAGTTGTTTTGATGTTATTGTATTGTCTTGAATTCCATTGTGTGCTCTATGTCGAGGTTTTTCATGTCTTGAAATATGATCTTACATTGTTTAGTTGTTTGTTTTTATTTATGTTTCAAAATCTAGGCATTACATTATGTTGACTCTATTGTGGAGGAATACTCCATCCTCTAACTTAGTTTTATGTTTGTGCACTTTGGGGTTGATTTTACTAATTAATTTTGTAAGATTTGAGTGAGTTTCAGGTATTGGATTTTTACATGTGCATTCAAGAGCAAAAAAAACTACATTGTTTCATCCATAATGGTTGAGAAACAAAATTTGACATAAAACACTTGATACTTTATTGGCAATTTTTTTTGGAGTGTTTGTAGGCTTTTTCCAAAAATACATTGTACGAAATTCCATATCATAATATATAATCTGTACTATATGGATGATTGTACTGTGGAGAGAAAAAACTCAAAGTATATACTCATGAATTCCTTTGAATGGATATATAGTCATAGAGGTCACCAAGCTGACAAGATATATTCAAGAAATTGCATGCTATATACACATAAGGTATGTATGTGGGGTTTTGAAGATATTCTACCATATATAGGATATATATGTATTTTTTGCAAATACAAAGTCATGTGAGAGGAGATATACATACATTCAAATGCTATATAAACACAATATGCAAGAAATTTTATCATTTTTAATAAAAAAGGAGGTTCATAGTCCATGAGGACATATACGTAAGTCTATGAAATTTTATGAAAAAGCCCCAAATTTATTTGCAAACACTTTTGATGTTTGTGGTACAAGGTGGGGGGTGGGCATTAAGGTTTCATTGATTAAGTTGTTTTTGATTTATTTAAAAATCCACCATTTAAATCTCAGACTTATTAATTTTTCTTGAACCAAACCCAGGGTTGCAAAGCAACAAAGGGTTGAAGGAAATTCTGTTTGGTTATAGGTCTTACCACATTGAGCGAACATGAGTTCGCCGCAGGATGTGCCTCACCTGGCTGTCCCACTTTTGTCCCGTGGTTGTGCCCAAGAACTTGGCACTTGCCCTTAGTCCCCATGACCTTTTAACTCTATGTTCTAGAGTAGTCAATCACCTGGCCGAGTAGGTGTTGACCTAGAAGGGGCTTAAACCCTCTCTTGCTTCATTGAGGTTTTTCTAACAAGCACCCAACACTCAAATTAGCACATTTTTTTTCCTTTTTTATTGAATTTTGACAATATTATAGGCATTGGAAAGCTGGCTCCACCATTGATCTAGTGGTGTAGGTGGTTTTTCAATATTTTTCTCCAAATTTTAGGTATAAACCTTCAAATTCAACTTTTATTTTGCAACTTCAAATGACCATATCTTTTGTGTTTTATTATTTTTCAATGATTTTTTAAAATTATCAAAAAAATCCAAAGATTCTATTTTTCTAGTTTATTTTTCTCTAGAATTTACTATTTTCTATTTTTGACTAACTTTTGTGTGTAGGTCTTTTCATGATTTCAAGCTTTCAATTTTGTAAACTACTAACATGAGTGGTTTTGCAAGGCATTTTGTTGAAGACCTGATTATATAAACTTTTATTTTATGTGTTATTTGTTTGATTTATTTTTTTCACACTTCAATTGTGTTAAAGTTCACTTGACATTTCAATTTGGGTTAATAATTTACAAGTGTATTTCAAAACCCAAGCACACTTGTTCATGCTATCCTCTTGCACCTTAGGGTGATCTTGAGGATTAGAAATAAGTTTTTTCTTGATTTTATTTTTAGGGGGCATGCTTGGGGATTTCATCACCCAAAGGGATAGCCTCAACTCCAATGTTCCATCAGAGTATAAATAGTGGGGGTGAATTGATAGACACACCTCTTGAAAGTTATTTTATTTTATCATTTGAGCTAATCCCCCAAGGAATTTGTACCTTGGGGAAGAGAAGTAGAAGGGTATTTTATCCTAGTTGTTTGTAATCACGATGAACCCCAAAGGACAACTAGTTAAAGCAATAATTACCGCGACAATTTTTTAAAAGGGGAAATCTAAACATACATGAGATGCACATTAAGTCATGAGTCATGAATCTTAATTAAACAAATTGATTAACACTTACGCCCATTGGGGTACATGAGGAGTCATTACGAAACTTAAATCCACACTACGATGATAGAGAAGAAAGCCAAGATATAATCCACAACAAAGTAAACGTGCTATGCATAAAATGTAAATAATATACATTATAGACAAATCATTATAAGGAAACCATCCACATATCGCAGATATGTACACCATATACATGATTAATGAAAACTCATAACATTAAACTCTATCCTCAAATGAACTCAAGAGACATACTCTAATGTGACAACACATATCAAATAACAACTGCCATGGATCAAAAGTCTCATGAGGTTTATCAAGGATAAAATAATATAGTACATCCATTACAATTCATTACAATGTTCAAGAGTTACAATGATACAAAACGTTCCCTGCATGAATGGAAACCATATGACAAGATAGCATGTTACAACTAAAGAGACAAGTATAAAGTATCACAACTGGCTCCGTGATTCGATACAACTGAGTCACCGCAATGACACAATTTGCAATCTCTCTCATCCTCGATCGTAATCTAATGGGTGTTTAGCTCCACTCACTCACGCGGTCCAAAGACCCACCGTATAGCGGAGCTGACAAGAAAGATTCCTCGACCAAGATCATCCAACAAAGAACAACAAGACTCCATACAAGAGAACAAGAAACACAAGAATAATCAAAACATCAATGAACCACGACTAGAAACATGACCTCAATAAATCACTTCATAACAGCAATACACCACTCTCAAAATCTAGCAACAATAATCATATATCATAACATCAATAAATCACTATAACCACAATAAACCACTTTCGAATCATAACAACAATAAGTCATTAGGCATAACATAAATAGACCACTCCCTGTGAGGGCTTCAAAGGTAAAAGAAGGGGCGCCGCAGGGGAGAGTGTCATTACATAGTCCCATGGGTTATCTGGCCCTCTCCTCCAAGCCGTTTCTCCCGCCAAGCACTCATGCTAACTCCCACCCCATCTATGGTTGGTCCCGGGTTTCCTCCTACCTAAGGCGCTGGCCCCATAGGGTGACTCATGCGGAGTCATTAACCTCTCATGGGGACGAGATAACGACCTTGCCAGCCATGGCCTTCTCAGTCCACCATTAGTCTATGGAAGCCCTAATGGATAGACGAGGCATCCATATTTATCTTATTAATGTTATTACTACCCAACCCCCTAAATTCTTTAATTAAGTTTTCACTTTTTACTCTAACTCTTGTGTGGGTTATCCTAGCCCTTCCTCCTATTTGAGGCACCAACCCCCATGAAGAGCCACTCTCCCTAGAGACCCAAAACATAATCAAAACCAAGGGTTGTACCAACAAAGAAACAAACATCCAAACACAACTAAAAACTTGCGAGGCATTACCCATCCCGCCAAAAGCCAAATTCATAGTGGCCCACAAAATCAAGTACAACCCAAGCATAAGCTTACAATCACAATTGCGCTAGAAATCATGACAAGAATCAAATCAAAGAAGATTCAATATGAAACAAGATCACACTCACCTCTGGAAGCCTAATAATCAAGGTTCATCAATAGAGTAAAATTCAAATGATAAAAGATCACATTCAAAAGAGGAACATAAACATCACAGTCAAACATCCACTAGAATCACATTGCACCATAAAATCAGCTAATAAGAGCTCCATAAATCAAATCAACCCAAGAGGAAGGCGTATTGAAAGAAGCGAAACCAACAAGATCAACCCTTAAATGCACAAATTCAATCCACGTATCAATCGAAGAGAATAGTAGGCAATCATTTACCACAAGCAATTGAGTAAACATTAATGTTTAAAATCAATTCAACTATTAACTGATTAAGAACCAAGCCCTCCTTCAAAGATAATATATATTTCATTTACTTATCTATCAAACATTAACTTCTCAAAACAAAAGCAATGAACTTCAAGGACATATACAAGTATTACTTACATTTTACCTAGGTTCTAAAGAAAGACATCAAATTTGTTTAAGGAATTATTTGAACAAATTCCCAATACTTCTAACCTACTTTGACTTCCCAAGATTGGCATTTTATTCTAAGTCATAATTCACAACGAGTTTACAATTATTTTACTATAGTTAATGATTTTATAAGAACACAATTTTATAATGGAATACATTTGTATATCTAAAGAAGCTATTTGAGCACATTTCTAAATATCCCAATAAACTTTTTAGAACATTTAAACTACCTTTTAAGTTTCACCAAGACAGCTAGAGCAAATATTTTCAAGGGATGTTTGAATCATCATTATATTTCCTAAAGACAAACTATTACGAAATATTTTAATAACCAATATATAAATAATACGCTATTTAAGACAAAGGTATTCCCATCCCAACTCTATTTACAATGCTTAATTCCCTAATAAGATAAATCACATTTAGGAGGGGTAGCATATTTGGTTATCTCAATTTTCAATTTTCTAGCTATCCCACTAATCCTCTTATGATAAAATTGTCGTGCAATATTAACAAACCTTCATGATGACTGAACTACTTGATGATTTCACCAATCTATCCTTAGATGAAATAATAATTAACTAACAAAATAATCTAACTTAATTTACTTAATTAAATCCCGTGATTGTTCAATATAAGCAACTCAACCCCTTATATGCTTTAGCACACTTAATTTCTTTTCTAATTTAATATTTGATATGTTTTACCTATATAACCATAGTCATAGGTGATGTGACCCGAATAATAGTATAACTATTATAAATTCTACATATATCTTCAAACACACCTATGTTTATATCTGTATATGTATATTCTCATGGCAGAGCCATCACGCGTATTCTATTTATATGCAGAAACATTGTCAATGCTTCAAGAATGTGTAAAAAAATGAAGAAAGAATGAAAACAAACACGCTAGAGAGGTAGCATAGAGGTGCAATAATAGAGCACAAAATCAGCTGTCGAAAGAATAATAACCAGACATAAAGCTCACAACTGATTCGCCCTCTCTCAGAGATCAAACAGGGGTGTTCGTTCAGCAAGCAATTTATTTTCTCAAATCAAAATGGGTAAAGGGAAAAAAGAGATCAGACGCCATGAGGTAAGGAGATGTCACAGAGCTTAATTCTCCTACGCAGAAAAGATACTCACCATGTCCTTCTTGTGTTGAGATAGAAACTATTCCTTGATTGTGCCTTTTCCTTTCAAGGTAATGGGTGTAGAGGTGGTACATGACCTTTGCATACCCTAGTTATCCACTCACTTGAAGGTATTTTATTGTGTCATTCCACATTAAGTTAACACACTCTTTTACTGAATAAATATAGGCTTGTTATTGTGTCTTCTTGTTTGAGTGTTGTAAATACCAAGTGATTTTTTGTAAAACCTTTACATCCAAGTTGATTCAAGTCAAGTTTGAAAACATGTTGTTTGTTTGAAAACACATTACCTTATTGGTATCCTTGAAACATAAACATTGAAGCCAAACCTAGGATAACAAAAAATTAGTGAAAAAACCTATTTATCCTTGGTCATCACCAAAATCATTGTCCAAATATACCACATCAACCACATGCCTTATCCATTTCACATTGGTCAAACTTAACCACATCTCTAGTCCTTAATCCATTGTCCACCCTTTCACAACACACCTTGAGTGTAAAGTACACATCCTTTTGTCACTCGTTATCCCCTTGGCCATAATCCTATTAACCTTTGAGTCACATCCAAGAGAACATCAAGATACCCTTGATCATCATATCGTTATCATTATATTTTATCCTCATCATCATTATAGTCCATACCCATCATCAATCTAAATAATTTCTTGGTCATATGTGAAAGCAACACCTTTAGATCCTTTAATAAAAATCATAATCTTAGTCCAAAATTTGGGACCTTTAATCATCTTAAGGTCCATTATTTAATCCTTGTAAATTCTACACCAATCCATAGAATTCAAAAATCAATCCATAATCAAATCATCCTAAGATCCAAGTGAGTAGAGTTAAACTATAATGCAAGTTTGATAAGTCAAATCTATATAGTCCACCTAATCATCTATTCCCATTCTTGGGGTCATGCTAATCATCTAAGTAGTCTACCAAGTCCACCTAGGGTTATCCTTTTAACCTAGTCACCATAAGTAAAAGAATCCAAAATTAAAATCATACCAATTTTTAAAATCCAAGGATCTAACTAAAATGATGGATCTATATCCCACAAAAGTAAAGACCGAACTCATCATCAAAGCAAGCCAAAAGATCATAATCAAGAAAAAAGCCAAAACCATGAGCCTTTTAGATGAAATGATTTTCTCAAATCAAGTCAAGTATAATGATTGCGATCCTTATGATGATGAGGATGGTCTTATCTATCAACCTGAATATGATCCTTATGATGATGAAGATTTCCTTGTCTACCAAATTTAATATGATCCTTATGATGATGAGGATGATCTTATCAATCAACCTGAATATGACCCTTATGATGATGATGATAACCTTGAAAAGACACCATTGATGAAATCCTTATGGACTATCTTATCATAGATTCAATACAACCCACCATCAAATCTAATATCCCCAAAAATCAAGACCTACCAAGCACTATCCACTTCATGAACCAACATCACACATCCATTACTCATCCTTATCCCACCTTTAACAAGAAAAATACTATCCTAGAACAATATCCAGCATCACCCCAAACCATGTCATTTGAATTCTCTTCACCCAACTCATTTAAATCTACTAGATCATCCACATATTCCAAATCATTTGCATCCAATTCCTTCAAATCATTATCACCCAAGTTCTTTGATTCATCCCAATCTACTAAATATTTTGTTCAAGTACTACTCACATGATATAAATAAAAAACAAAAAAAACCAAAAAATCCATGACCACAATATCTATCCATGAGTCTCCTTCCATTATTCCTATCCTAGATCAAATACCATAAAACACCACCATATGCATGAGTCAATCCATATGAGAATATAAACATAAACATTTCATGAAATCCATAAGCATCATAAGGTCCAAAGATATCCCACTAGCCCAAGCATATCATTAAATGAGACATTAGGAACATATATCAAAGGCTTAGTTGATATAAGGAATACCAAATCAAATCAAAGTGTATCTATATTGTCTAAGAAGGAAGTAAGGCTATGTCAAGAACTTTCTTTAAAGCATGTCACAACTTGCTCCAAAAAAAATAAAGATCAAGTTACTAATAAAATCCCTAATGATGATCATGCTATTCATGCTAATTAAATATTTAACCAAGATCCTATAGATTATCATGACACCCAGAATATGATATTTGATCATAATCCTACCATTGATCCTGAAATCCTTTAATCTATCTATATCCCATCCATTTCCATGAAATTAAATATGATCATATCCATTCTCCAAAAACTCCCATATCCTAAGATGAGACACTTGTCTCCCTTGGACACTGATAGTCAAATAAATGATATGAATCCCACCATGCATGAGGATTTACAAGATAAATTTGATCATATAATCAAGCATATTATTAATCAATAAACAATAATTGCAAATAAGGAGAAACATTTTACAAGTTGGGTTTAACCACCTTCATACGATTTGGCCTTCTTGTAGAAGAGTCAATAGACCTCTCTCCTAAGTCAAGGTTTCTTAATGATGGATTTGCATCTTGTTTAAAAAATGAAATGTATCCTATGGAAAAAAAATAGAGCCCATTGATAACTCTTTCAAAGAATCCTCCAACCACTCATATTCTACCTACTTCTTCCATCCATAATCACAACCTACATTTGCAACATCCTAGACCCATTGATAGGGACCAACAACATCATCCATTATATGAAGTGAAGCATTCCCATGAAACAAAATATTGCTATCAACTACCAAATAAAAAGAAAATGCAGGCTCTATATCAAAATCAAAATGAATCTAAAAATAAATATGCATCCAAAAATTAAAAATAAAGAAAGAAAAATTAAATATGGATGTAAAAAAAAAGTGCATTGATGAATCCAATCAAAGCATGTCATAAAAAGAAATCCACAAATCAAAACTCTAATATTACATAAAATAGGTGTGCACCACCTTCACAATTATCATTCAAAACTTCACTATCCTAAAATAATGTTGGTCTCAATCCTAAGTTGAATCCCAAATCCAAATATTATTTTACCACCCAATCCTAACTTCCCTCTTTCCAATTGAAGCCTCAAATCCCTAAATCCAAAATCCATCACTCCACATACCACCTCCAAAATCCCACTTATTGAATCCACCATCCTAATCCCAATACTAACCTCCACCATCTAAATCCATCCCACTTCATCCTAAATCCAATCCAAAACCTAGAATCCACCACATCCTTGTAGCCACACTTTACAATGAGAGTTATGATGGCACTCTATTGAGATGTTTATACTTGGACAAGGCCAACCCAACTCTCAAAGAGCATCATCACGATTGTGCATTGTATACTAGTGCAAATATCCTAGCAAAGCAACTATGTAAGGTAGGATATTATTGGCATGTCATGACCGAAGCATCCAAATCAATTGCATAAATAATCCATGCATGGGATTACCTAAAATCTAAAATTCCAAAAAAAAATACTAAATCAGAAAATTCCAAAAAAAAAAGAAAAAAAAAATAGTAAAAGAGAAATAAGTTTATCCAATGGTGAAAACCACATCTTGTAGTTCCTTAGGAAAGTACCATGATGAAACCCATTCATGGGTATCATGTGTAAGTCATCTATTTAAATGTGAACCTTGACATTTGGGGTAAGTCGCCCCATCTATTATATCACTAAACCTATCCATCATATCATGTCATCCCATCTTACCTATCCACCTCGCTTCATTTAGCCATGCCCCATCCATATTTCCTACTCACCTTGATCTTAACAATGGTTGGGAGAAGATGATGCATACTTTGGAAAACTCTTGACATAGTCATCCTTTGGCCTTGCACCATCTACCATAAATTAATTTCCTACAAGTACTACCTAATACCTATCTTGGATCAAGATGTGTTAGTCCTATATGATTTAGTCCTTAAAACATCTGCCCCTAAATACTTCCATCAATCCATATCCTCTCTATCCCATCCAAACCATAAGTTTATCCTTGTTCTAGGATTGGCCCATCCCTCAATTGGTTCCACCATCAAAATGAAAAAAAAAATCAAACACTTATCCAAACATATTCCCAATTTATAAGCATGCTCCACAAAAAAAATTTATCCATGTTGAAGCCAAGATTAAACCCAAAGATACCCCATCCAAAATCTTGCATCCACCATAAGATTTGTCCCTTATCTTACTACAAGATATGTTCCATCTACAATCAATCTAATCAATCATCATCGTAGATAAGTTTTTCCCACCTTTGTATTTTTTAGGATGTGTCCTTTGTACATCAACAATTTAATATAACCAATCAATCAATTAATCAAACTGAATTTTATCTTGGAACAAACAATATAATCTAATCCTCTAATATTAATCCTGAATCCTATCCAATCCCATCTTCCCCATACAATATTGGCTTCAAAATTTTATTGATACCGCCAGGTATTTTGTATGGTTTTGATTGCTTGATTTATGGGTTTGTGTTTGTTTGTTGTGTATAGTCTTAGTGCTCCTTCGATCACACCACCACGGTCACCTTCATCCTTCATATGATGGTGTTCCTAAAACAATGTGTAGATTGGATTGAATTATTCTATTTTTAACTTCTTTGTTTGGGTGTTAGTCCATATGCACATGGCACATATTCATCATGGTCTCTTATATCATGGTGCATAATGCTAACTACTATAGAAAAATAAAGGTTTCTCCTTACACATGAGGTTACTATGACAACATGTATTCCTCATCCATTATATCTTTTATCTCATTTGTTTATTCATAATCCCAAGTATGTGTCATTTTTTTTATTACATCCTTGTGAGATTTCATCATTCAACATGTACATCCATGCCAATCTAATCCAATCATCCTAGTGGAATTGGTCCAAATGCCCAATCTTTAATCAATAATTTAGTACTATATTCATGGCATGTAAATCATCCCAACATCATCTCTCTCAAGTCACCTTTTATCCTTTATGACACATCTTATCTTTTGAAGATACCTTTTGGGTTCTATTTCACCCAAAAATTCTCCTGAGGGGACATCACTTTCACCATTATCCTTATTTGACTAGGGAAACTTACCACTGAAACTTCATTCTATATCATTCTACCTTTTATTCTTCTTTGAACTGCACCACTTAGTTGCATTATATCAAAGAGGGGAAAAATAAAGACACCTAAAACATTCCCTAGGTCTGTTCATCATCACTAAACCTATCACCTAATCCATAAATGACCAAACTCCTTCACCTAGGTCTATGTCCCATCACCTATTCCTAATCAACCTAGGAAATATATCCATTTCACCTAAAGTCCACAACTTAATTAAATAATCATATTATTTAATTATCCACCCTTTTCCATCTCATGAAAACAAAAAAATAAAAAATTACCCATTTCCACCAATTATCCACCTCACCCATGTGGCTAAAATAATTAGTAATAATATTATTTAATAAATCTCTCAACACTTTTCAAGAATAATGGGGACCCAAGAACACTTGCCCTTGTGCTCTTATTATTCTCTCAACAAATTCCAAGAATATTGGGCACTTAGGAAAACTTGTCCTTATGGTCCCTTTACCCTCTCAACACATCCCAAAGTTATAGCCCTTTTAGGTGCACATGTCCCTAATTTCCCTCATCCTCACAACTACTTATTAAATTTGATAAGTTAATCCTATCCATTCACTTTCTAACTACCTTCATCTCCACCCTTCATCCTCTCCTAGATCCTAGGGGACTCTTCTCAACCATTCTCCACCCTTGATCTCATAATCAAATCCTGACCATCCATTCCCTGTTCCAAAAATCTATAAATTCAAGCATCCTCTCATCCAAATCAACCAATAATAATTCAATCTTTTTGTGCCTATTGCACACACACCCCACTCAAACTGGGGACCCCCTCTTTTTCATTCTTTTCCTCTTCTAGGTCGTTTTGCATTTACCTCAATTTTTGTGCCCCTATTTTTGAGCTTAGGTTGGTCATGTGCCTTAAAATTTTCTAAATCTATCTTGACCAAGCCACCCACCCAAGTTTCATGAGGTTTCAAGCTTTTGGAGGAATTGTCTTACGTGTTTCCACCCTGCAGAAGCTGCTCCATCCTTCGCCGGCTGTGGGTTCCTCATTACAGGTTTCCCTTAGTGACATTCCTCTTGCATCCGCCCATAGCATACCTTTCGCATGCAGCTTCCGCATTCATGTTCTCCGCACGGACTGTAGCTTGATATCCTCTGCAGGTCATGTTTCCACATCTTCACCAACCTCACTTGTTTTGTACCTACAGTAAAATGTGGCCATTAATGCCCATTTTCCAATATATACCCCCTTGTCCACCTATCATTTTCACTTGAAATTTTTAAATTTGAAGAGTAGGAGAAGTGGTTGCACGTGTGGAAGAACTTGAAAACCCGAGCATCCTCCCCCTTCTTTGTACGTGTGATGTAGGTATGAGTTGGACCCCAAGTTCTGCTCTTGTATAGTAAAATTCGTAAGGGGGTAATATGTGAAAAGGGCTTCAAAAGGAAGACTATCTAAAGTTCACAAATTTAAACTCAAACCCTATGGCTAGGTTTTAAAACCCTTAATATTCCTTCCACAGGTTTTTCAAATGGGAATCCCATCCTTGAAATTTCAGTTAGGGTGGCAAAGAAAAAATGACCCCCCCTTTCCACCCATTCCATGCATCTGGATCATTAATTCCTAAACCAATGAAAATAACTAATGTGCATTTGAGGGTTTGCGAAACCCTACTTGTGGAGGCTCACTACTTCTTGATTGTATCTTAACATTTGGGCCTCATTGGCTTCCTGCCCTCTTGGTTCCACCTATCCTTCCTTCGATGCCTTTCCAAACAACATGACCAAAATGAAAACCTTCATTCTACGTGTCTTCGCGGGTCCCTCGTGCGGGTGTCCACAATCAGAAATCTGCTCCACCTTCGCCTTCCTTAATGGCCAAATCAACAAAAATCCTCGCCTCACAGATTCTGCTCCCATCACTTCCTTGAACCAAATACACCATCAAATCAACCAAGTCTTAGGACTTTGAAGAGATGTCTATGCGATATTTTGAGTGTGGGTAGCCACCCTGCTGTCACCATTTAAACAAAAAAACCTTTGCAACTTTCCACCTTGCACCCTTCACACCATCCTTCCATGTAAGAATTAAACAACTTGAAAGCGAATATTGAAAATTGTTAAGTCATGGAAGTATTGCAGGTCTGTTCTTGCACACCACCATCGTTGGAAGGTCATTTCCTCAACCATTTTTAATGGTAAAAGCCCTATGACCTCTCACTATGTGGATCTCGCACCTAACATTGTTGTTGACATGACAACTAAATGATCAAGAATTTGGCCAAGTCTCAACCCTTTGTCGATCTGCCCATGTAGACCACTTCCCACATTAAGCCACTATCTAATGACAAATACCCAATAGAGACTAGCCTCATGGCTTCTGCATTCTCATTTTTCACAACTCAAAAAATGATAACATTTTTAAGTGGGGTGACCAAGCATGATTTCCTTCATGTGCTAGAAGAGATTTAAACAAAATCAACCAGGTAGTGAGACCTTGCGAGTTTTTCCATGTGGAACTTCGCTTGCAGAATGTCATCACCTTAGGCCATTTCTTACATTAGAACTCAAACAAAAATACCATTAATGAATTCCACAAGCTAATTCTCTGCATGAGCTTAAAAGGTTGATTTGACCAAGGGAAATAACTCCAAGTTCTTCCACCATGAATTTTCTCATGCACTTAATGGTTTTACACTAGATTTGTAAGTGATGTTTGAACATTGTGGGAATTCCTCATCAAAACTTTTCTTGTAGAATTCCATTCTCCTAACACCGTTTCTTACAACATTTACCTTGGTGGCTTCCACTAGGTGGAAACCCACACTTCCAAACTCGCAAATCTACAAAATTCACAAAAAAAATCAGAATGATAAAATTTGATGAATGTAATGGTCCTTCTCAAGTATTTGGATGCATCTAATGACACTTTGGCATGTTTTAACTAACACTTTTCACTATCATTTTATCAAGGTACTTACTGCACAATTTTTGTATAGTATTTATGGAAGTAGAGCAACCAGTAGAGAAAAATGACAAAGGCAAGAAGATTGCAAGAACTCCAAGAGGGAAAAAAGAGAAAACACAAATGAAGTATGAATTCCATGGGGTCAAGTGCACCTCAAAGATCACCTCCACCTGGGATAAGGTCATAGAAATAGACTTGGTCCATGTCAATATTGATGAGTTTAGACAGAGGGTCCTAGTCAACCCAAGAACATAAGAGGCCTTGAGGATAAAGCAAAGTGGACTTGCAAAAGCATTAGGCTTTCCTCTAGCCCTAATTTCTCCAGAATTGGTCTTCATGTGCCGAGAGTGTTATCACCCTCAAAATAGAATGATAATCATCCTAGATGGAAGAGTGCTTGCAGACCTGAATCCCATGTTAATTGGGAAGACATTTGGCATCCCCTTATTTGAAAAGATGGAGGAAACAAAGAAAGAATATGCCTTGAATGTCTGGAAGGTAGACCCTACAAGCTACAAAAGAACTATAAACCAAACATGGCTAATTAAGAAGAGGGGTAGTGCTAACAAGGTGCCCCATAAATTGTACAAAAGTGACTTTTTTGAGGAAACCAATGACTTAGTGACTCCACTGAGCAGAGTAATGGGCCTCCCCACTTCCGCGATCTTCAAGGAGTAGATGTTTTATTTTGTAGAGGTCCAATTTCATTGGGCTAAGATCATCCTTGAAAATCTACACCAACAATTTGTTGTAGTAAAGAAAACCTAGGAGTTCTACATGACCTCCTATCTTGTCTACCTTCTAGTAGTAAAATTCCCCTACAAAGGATTGGACTATGTCGACACCTTGGGAACTAGGAAGGGGAAAAGTCCAGTTTATGATAGCTATCAGTAGCTCCAATATAGAAATTTCAAGAGGGATTATAGGAGGGTCAATGATGCCTTCATTGTGCACATCATTCAGACCTTAGCAAAATATTATCATAGGAGGATGTCCCACAATACAAAAATGGTCGTAAAGGGTTTCAGGTATTGGTTCATCTAGTTCCCTGAATTCACATACATAAGGGTTGAAGGATTCTCAAGGTTCCTGTATTGGCTGCCCCACTAACCCAATGATAAGATCATATTGCTAGAGCTCACCCAACAGTTGCAAACTAACTACACTCTATTGCATAACAAACACCATGTTGGGGTCCCATATCCCCTAACATTCAAACAAGGATTGTACTCTTGCCTTGCTGCCCCCTGTGTAGAGTACTCTGAGAAGGAGCTAACAAAATATAACTTGGAGCTACATACAGAGAGAGGAGGCTTTGATCCTCTCAGGAAATTGAAGAAACAAGTTAGAAAGAAGTATGCCCATAGGCCACACATCAAGGATTTCTGGGCCAACTGCAATGATGACCATGAGGTTTGAAGGTGGCATTACATAAGAATGACTACCAAATTCATGAAGTCCATCAATTTGTACCCAGTTCCCGATCAAATTGTTGAAGATGATAATGTTCTTGATGAAAGGTATAATGATCTAATCAATGTGCCTCTCCTTGTTATTGATTGGGTTGAGCCAGAGGTCATAGATCTAGATATTGTCAATCACCCAGTGGAACAAAGGATCAAGGAATGGCTGGATGGCCAAATATCCCAACTATAGCAACAAGGTGTAGAACTAACTTACAGGAAATTGGAGGATGAAATAGAAATTGAAATGAATAGTGGCACTATTGCGGGTTCTTCGAGTGAGGCTCCTAAGTCTCCATCTATCACAAGATCAAGGAGGAGGAAAGACACATTAGAATGGCGGCTAAAACAAAAGTTATATACCACAAAAAATGTCAAGGGGCAGAGACCACCAAAGAAGCCTAAGACAATGAGAATATTTGTTCTTGATATGACAGCCATACAAGAAGAAGGGTCTTCACCTCAAGAGGAGGAAGAAGCTAAAAAACCACGATCACCACCAC